>JAGKQL010000001.1:47571159-47587523 GCA_018398635.1 Cyprinodon brontotheroides | reverse complement strand
AAAAAAAACGTTTTTGAGGAAGAAGAAGCAGTATTTTTTTTTTTTTTAGACTTTAGAAACTCAGAAGCTGATCAAATATCGGTGGGGTGGCCGATGTCCGATATTCAGTTTTAAGGCCGATACCGATAGGGGGCAGATTATATCATGCATCCCTAGAAACAGTGAAACTGAACCTAAAGCTAAGCCGAACAGAGCGCCTTCGTTCACTTCCTGATTGGTTCTCAACATTTTCAATTCAGTTCAGCTTAGTTTATTTCCACTTAGCACAAATTCACAACACGTCATCTCAAGGTAATTTATCTTTTGCAGAGACAATTTCAGCCCATAGTAAAAGCTGGGCCATGATCATTGGCACTGCAAAAAATAAAATCTAGATAAGTCTTTTTTTCTTTAAAATAACTGCATTTTTTCTTGAATTGAGGGGTTAAGTGAGACACTTTGCCAATAAAACAAATAAATATATATTGCAGTCTCTTATTTCAATCGCATCTTATCTAATTACTTCTTTTAGAGTAAAACAGCTTATTCCATTGGTAGATCATCCCATAACTACTCAAATTAAGCATAAATAAACTTTATTTAAGACATATTTACGTATTTCCAGATCGTTGCAGTGCACTCATGTTTGTGATATGGGATGCTCATTGAAAACATCTAAAACTCTACTGAGAAATGTTTTCCAGATTGATTGTTTTACCTAACTCTGAAAAGGAAACTTGTTTAGTGCATTTAAAAGGAGCAAATTCAGTTTGTTTAGTTGCTGACTAAAATCTATAAAAATACCAGTTTGGACGCCCTACCTCTTCAAAAATAGTCTGTATATTGTTTAGGCCAAATATTACACAGCTCCCATAAATGTTTAACTTCTCTTTTTGTGATTGCATAGGCTAATGTTTAGGAACTTCTTCAAGCATCTTGCAGTGTACTTCCCAGTGAGCCTGCTTGGACTGACCAATTTGAACGTGTAGAACGTTTTGCATGTTAGCACCATTTATGTGTTTGATTGGGTTTTGTATTTGCAGTCCATTTGCATTTTACAGCTTTCTATTTTGTATGAATGCAGAACTTGTCCTTCGCATGTAATTTGTGTGTTAATCCCATTTTTGTGTTTGATGGTCTAATCTTTTGTTTTTGCTGTGATTTCATGCATCTGAAGTGCCTTTGTACCTCTTGGCTACCCTGTTTAGCAGACCTGTAGGCTGCTATAAATGGTGCAAACACTTAATACACTCAATTTAAGACATTTCTAGATCATTTTTCCAGTGCATCGTTCCGACGGCTCTCTTTTAAGGAACCTGATAATAATAATTGAACTAATTGGAGAAATTCACTCTGCATTTAACCCATTCCCTTGGGGAGCAGTGGGCTGCCATTGTATGGTGAGCAGAGTTTGGTTAAGGGTCTTGCTCAGGGACCCAGAGTGTTAGTTTGTGGGAGTGGGTTTCAAACTCACAACCTCAGGATTCCAAGCTCTATGCCCTAACCACTAGGCCGCCACTCCCCTCTCCCCATGAGATATGGCTAGATGTTATTTAGCCATTTGGAGTTTGAACACATGTCTGACTTTATTCATCGCCACAAATCACAGCTTCTAAAGAAGGAAATTAGATTCCAGATTCTTTTTTTCCAGTTCGTTCTGGAAAAAAAAGGAAAAAAAAAAGTTTTATTAAATAACTCTCTATGAAAAAGTCTTCATTTCATTATATACTTTGAAAATAGGAAAGGACAGGGTAAAGCTTAAAAACTTATCATGTACACACTCAGCCACCCTGTTATTATTACCTAATTTCTCCTCCCCAACATCAGTTTAGTTTCCGTCTGCCAGGAGAATAAACAAAATCATTCTCACATCGATAAAACTCTCCATGTAAACAGGATTAATAAGGACAGTATGAAGCTGTTGTGCAGAGCTCAGTATTAAGCGCAGATAAACAGAACCATCAATCCATGTTAAGCCCTCATAAACTTATGAATATAATTATGGGCAGAGTATATAGGCACACATAAACCAGTAGCCTTTAGCTGTTGATGTTCTGTAATTGGGACTCATTTCCAGCACAGAGGAAAGGAATTAAATAACGTTATATGATCATGGAGAGTTACCACAAAATATGTCTTAGAGGCTACAATGTGAAGACAGAACATCTCCAGATGTTCCTCTTGTCTTAAATGGCTTGCTTATGTTTACCCAATACCATCTGTTGCAATATGCGCTCTCAGCAAATATGTGGTTTAATGAGCCATATGCATGAATCGGCCAGATTTCTGCTCTTATGTTCCTACATTTAGCAGCAATCCAGCTTCAGGCATGGATCACGGAGGAGCGAAGGACTTAAAAACAATCAAATATTGCCCCAAAATATCATCGCTAGATTATCTATAGAGCTGCAAATAAAAAAACACACCAAGGCAAATTAGCTGAATGAAACAAGACCCTCAATTAAATAATAAATAAAGAAGTCCAGCTTCTTCTTCTTTCATGCAGCTTTATTTTTGCAGTGGAAAACATTTATTTAATAACGTCTATTAGATCAGAACTGTTCAATGTTTTCTAAAGTATTTTGAGCTTTTGGGTTCTGCTGGAAGTGAGTCTTGTTGTGTTAGAGAGGTCAGCATTCATAGAACTTACACAGACAGCAGCTCTTCCCTCAGGGACCATGTCCTGCATACCTTAGATGTGTCCCTGTCGCAGCACACCTGATGTAAATGATCGGACCTCCTCAGCAGGCAGCAAGTGCTGCACAAGCCTGTTAATCAGTCAGTCATCTGTCAGGCGTGTGGCAACAGGGAGACACCTAAACCCTAAAGAACAGCAAACCACAGCATAAAGTCGATATTACCGCTGTCAGGTATTACTAATATGTGATAAATAAACCTGAGGGGCTTGTCATAAAGTCATACTAAACACCTAATCACCTAAAAACTTGTTACTTCTTTGTTGACATAGATAACGCAGCGTTTCATGCCGGTATCTACATGGTGTTCCGTATTTATGAATCAGTGCCTCAACTGTCGGCCCTGCTGGAGGTTTCTTCCTGTTAAAAGCGAGCTTTTCTCTCCACTGCTGCATGCTGGTGAGGGATTGCTGAAGAGTCAATGACACAATGTACCTGAATGTCACCCACCTGCTTTCTAGTCCTTCAAAGCAGTGACTGAATGCAATCAACTATTTTTTACTTGGGTAAAAAAACTTTATAACTCCCTTGCGATCACGAGTTAATTTTCATAGCAAAAGTTTCCTAGAATTGACATGTGTTATGAATTCTATATAAATGATAACCAAGTGTGCCAATCATCCCATAGAGTTGTAATTCTTTCACTATAAGCACTTTAAAACTGACTAAATAAAGGACTTAGATTGGATGAAAAACTACTGCTAAAAGTTACTGCTGGATAAGTTTCATTAGAAGCTTAAATCAAAACTCTACAACATTCAAGACTGATAATTGAACCCGACTTTTTTAAATCAGCCAATATAAAAATGCTCTCGCTCCACTAGAAGCTTCCACTGAAAACCCCCGGAAGACAAATAAACTCTGCTTCCTGCCAGCTTTTCTAACGGTTCAAATTTTTTTAAAATGTTTTTAAAATGCAGATATTTAATGGTTAAATTCCTAAAAACTAACCTGGTTTTTTGGTTAAAGTTCCTGTGGTGGAAATGGTGGTTTGAGCCTAAAGGCCTTTAAACCAAAATAAGTGCTTAGGTGTGTCAGAGGGTAATTTGCATAAACATTTGTTGCCCTTCAGCTTAATTAAATCCCAATTGGGTTACAAAACCAAAAACCTGAATCCAAAAAAGTTAAAACAATCCACTGAACTTTGTTTCCAAGTTTGAAATTTTGCTTCCCATCAGGAAGATTTTTCAATTCAAAGGAAGAAATAGTGTTGAGTTCCAGGCTTCGCGAGTGGACCAAAAACAAAAACTGGTTTTGCCTTAGAAAACATGCAAATTGAGCGGATGAGTGAAAAGTCTTGACCTGGAAACAAAAGTCAGAGATTGTTTTTAAACCTTTTGGACTGACTGGATGACTCACCTTCACCAGCTAAAAAATGATTCTATATTATTTTGGATGATATGTGGTGAAAATAGCTGGAATGATTCTACCAGGGTGAGTGGTCTTATTGCACTGCTTTTTTAATTCTGACTGACCTGCACTAAGTCCTGGTTTTTTTCCCGGAAGATTGAAAATAATTATGGTAAAATTAGATCCAATAATTCTGCTACTTATCAGATGGAAATGCACGCATTAGCTAACCTGTGAAGAGCCTCACTTGCCTTTTTACAATGACAGCTCTAACCTTAAGGGATAAAACAGTGCCTTTTTTTGTTTTTTTTGCATTTTTCTTTTCAGAAGGATTAAGTTATCATAAATACCTCCTTGAAACAAATAGAAGAAGGACAAAGGAAACTAAATAGGGAGAGACTGTTTTTTAATTGAGCTAAAATGACCGTCTTTTCCCTCCCCTCAGCCATTATCTGCACCTCTTATAACTTTCTGAGATCCTTCAGCCTTTTCTTTGAGTGTACTAAAGCATAAAAATAGTGCTAAACTACTCTGTCCTCTGGGTACAATTACAGAAAACACATAATGACAGACTGTCACAACCAACACAAACTGTCACACACCTCCCCAGATCCTCCTCAACGCAGAGCGGCTCGGCCACATCTCTGCACTGATTTAATCTGGGCCCTGTGACGGACCGGTAATTTGTTCCCCTGCGACCTTTCAAGGATTAAATGTTTATAACAGATTGGATGGATTTCATCACATCCACATCTAACCCAATACAATGGCGGTTCATTTAAAAAAAAAAAGATCCATCTATATTTTAAAATAATCTGAGTTATGAGGCAGCGTATGTAACAAGTGTTGCAAGGCGACGTTGGGGAGAGAAATGTTGAGCGGTCAAGGGTTTCCATGAATTACTCCAGTGTATAATCAAGGCCGCATCCAGATGAACATGTAAACACGCAGTGTGACCTGTCCCCTGGCATCATTGGTTTTCCTGCTTGTGTGCTATTTAGAGAAACAGATTTGTACATGTGTGGTATAAATTATGCCATGTCGCTGGGGAAGCCATTGGGCGAGTGAGCAATATGTTACCGACTCTTTCAACAAAACAGCCTGTAATCATGTTTAGTGAAGGCAGAGCAGCCAAGAGCGTCTCTTTGAGTGTCAGGCTACAAACACGCTAGAACCCGCTTCAGCTCTATCACATGTGGCCAGCCGACAAACTCACAGTAACCCACCTCATCTTGTTCCATGGTGGAGCGTCTGTGGAAAAGTGTTCAATTTACAATGAAAAAATGTAAATAAGTCATTTTTCTTAAAATAAGTGAATTATTCAAGGAATTGGCCAGACGAGGCGGTGAGTTGTTAGACTTTGCACTGGAAAGATTATCTAGAAATAAGTGAATATTTCTTAAATTAAGTGTATTTACCTTAATTTGATAGGTAAAATGAGATAACTTAACGGAATGAGTATTTTTACAATTTTAAAATAAGATAATTGGATAAAATGAACTTGAAATAAGACAATGCAACTGTGTTTTCTTATTTTAAAGGTAAATTGTCTTCTCCATTACGGAAAATTGCCCTGCTTTTTACGCCTCAGTACAAGAACAAAAAAATTATCTTAAGGAAAGGAAAATTATTTATCTAGATTTCGATTTTTTTCCTGTGCAAATAGAACAAGACAATTTTACATTTGGAATGAAAAACAATTGCATTGGGTTATTTCAGTGTGCATATTATCCAATTATCTCATTTAAGACTAAAAATACATATTCTAATTAACAGACCATCTTATTAACCCTGCTCAAATCAAGGGTGGATACCCTTTGTTTTTTATTTTTGCTTATTGTTGAATTTAGTAGTGGTTGCCATACTATCACATCTGGCCAGCCTACAAACACTGTTTTCACTCTCTTCCATTAGGACCGACTGTGGAAAAGGTTACGCCCTATCTATCTTTTGCAAAAAATGTAAATCTAAAAAGTTATTTTTTCTTCAAATAAATGCATTTTTAATGAATGGGGATGTAAGTGACAATATTTTGCCAATGGAACAAGACAATTTTACATTTAAAATAAGAAGAAAGTAATTGCATTGTCTTATTTTCAAGTGAATATTATCTAATTATCCTTATTTTTTGTGAAAAAAAATACTGATTCCATTGGCAGATCATTTTATTGACATACTTAAAAATAGGGTAAATAATAAGGTGGTTTTTGTAGTGTATTTGTAGGAGTTTGGGTTCCCTAGTTACACCTACAAAAGAAAATGTGAAGCATTTGTTTTCTTCTTTTTGAGTTATATCTCCCAATTCACAGACATTGCAAAAGATAAATATTCTAAATAAGTCATTTTTTCTTAAAATAAGTTGCATTTTATCTTTAATTAGGAGGAAAGTGAGACACTTGCCAATGGAACAAGACAATTTATATCTAAATAAAAAAACACAATTGCATTGTCTTATTTTCCAAGTTCATTTATCCAGTGCTCTTATTTTTTAAAATTGTAAAAATACCCATTCCATTGCCAATTTATCTCATTTACCTACTCAAATTAAGGGGCCAAATACACTTCATTTTGATACGAGATTACACATCTACTGTAGCTTGTGAGTTAGTAGAAGCTAAATTTAGTTTGCTTAAGTGATCCAATATTTAAAGGGAAAAATTCAAAAAGTGATACACATTCTTATTTGATGTAATAAGTCAGGAGCACTCTGTGGCTAACCACCATCTCAGTAGGCAGCTCATACCTGCAGACAAGGCTGAGGATTTTTCTAACATCAGGTGCAAAAGGTCACTTCATGTTTGGGCTAAAGCGATAGTTCCCTAAACTTTCTGTACTGAAGCAAACTTTGGTTTACAGACTCGTGTTTGCTCATTATGGTTCATTTATTCCATTGATTTTCTACCCGTACCTCCACTGGAATTATGTAGAATGATTGTCTTCCACTTTGGAACCATTGGGTAAAAACTCAAACAGAGGGTAAATCTTAATATGGGACCAAGAAAACATCTTTACAAACATCAGACATCTGATCCAAAATGACTTAACTCCAGTGAAATAACAAAATATCTGTCATTTTTCTTAGGGCGTGAGTATAAGACATGAGTGATGGAGTTTAACATCTCTTGACTTTGGGACATGATGCTCTAACCAAACCAGGATGAGAGCGGCGGACTGCATCAGATCCCTGTGGTGTTTTTTTTCCTTTTGTTCTGCTCATTCTCCACATCATCCAGATGAGCTCAAGTTTTACATTTTCTTCAGTGACATAAATCAAGCCAAGCACAATGCGCCATTTGGTTGGTGGGATTTTCCTTTGCACAGATGCAAAATCTCCATGAATCATCCTTTTGGGCTCTGCTGCTTTGCCACAAATCTCTGGTACTAAATTCAAAAAATCATTCAATCTATCTCAAGTATTTATACATTCTTTATCTATTATCTATCTTCTTTCTATTCTACATCTATCTACCTTCTATCTATTCTATATCTATCTATATCTGTGTGTTATCAGGGAAGTGCTTGAATACGAGGTCTTGCGCAAGAGTGGTGAACGTCTGCTTCATTCTGCCCACAGAGACCAGAGAGTCTCTGTGTGGACGCATTTGTGCCCAATAAGCGTGCATCATGAGTGTGTGTAACCTGCTAGAAAAAGGCAATCCCTGTCAGATAATCATGGCTGGCACAAAAACACCACAGTGACAAACCAGGTCACGCTTACACAAGAATGTACGCGAGAAACACAGACAGGCACTTCGTCTTTGTCTTTTTGGTGAGCTGCTCTGCTTTTGGCCTGAGGCTGACAGTGACCTCTGAGTTGAGTCTTTCTGGGTGTGTGTGTGTGTGTGTGCTGGGTGTGTGGGGGTGGGCGGCTGTGTGCTGAGTTTACAGGAACTCCCACAGCATCCCCTCTGGCTTTGGCCCTTCATCAGTCCTGTGCTCTCAGTGGGGAAAAAGCTCAGAACTCTGTATGCAGATGGTCCTATTAACGCAGCGCCGCATGGCAATATTGACAGAGTAGTAAAGAAAAAAGTAACATATTTGTGCCATTAGAGCCAGGGTATTTTAATTTGGGCAACATGGCTGCTCCTGCTGTGGTTGTACTCTGAAGAGAGACACCTGCTCCTGTTTCTGCAGGACTGACTAAGCAGCCCCTCTAAATGAAACCATCATTAATAAGACTCTGCTCTTGGATTTTTCCCTGTATCTGGGGCCTGTGGGGCACATGCAAGCGGTGCTAATGGTCTGGAAAGTCCTATCAGTCTCTGAGGATCATTCTTTCTGATGAAAGTGTAACAGGTATAGTTACTTTTATCCTCATGCTACCCATGCTGAAAAATGCAAATGCTCTACAGTCTAGAATGGAAACTACAATATTACTATGAAGCCGAAAAACGAAGAGTTAGCTTCTCACTCCCATCAGTAAATACTATACCATGGCGACCTCAGGCGAAGGCTTTGAGCCCGACCTCTCTGTCGCGACATTATAAAACAGGATCAGGCTTTTTATCAAATAAACTGAATTGAATTGAAATTGCTTAGGTATGGGTATGGTGGTGCCAACAAATAGGGCACCAATACCATTTTGAGCCAAAGTTTAATACAATTAGAATTCAATTCAGTTTATTTACAGTATATAGTGCCAATTCACTACAAATGTCATCTCAGGGCACTTTACACCAGTTCACCAGATCATCCAGTCACATTTAAGGTCAGTTTATTCAACCATTTGTCACTAGGGGTGGGTATTTATTGCCAAAGAAGTCCGCGATTACCGATCCGAATCCGCGATTCACATGCCGCGATGCGATTCTATCCGCGATGCATCGCGATACTTGATTCATGTTGATATTTTCATTGGGCACTGTAAGAAAAAAGCCAGTCAGCCGTACCAGTGGCTGACTGGCGCGGGGATCTACATAGTGTTCCTTCAATTGATACATAACTGAAAGCAACTGAATTCGCCACATATCTGTATATTTATTGAAATGACTTTTTGAAGGTGTTGCCATGAAAACAAATGCTGGACCCCGCTAGGCAAAAAAGTGCTTAGAATTCATAAAACTTAAAATAACAGTGCCGTTTACATGACCTCAGTGGTCCCTTAAAACCCCGAAATGGCAGTATTCAAATGTTTGACGTCCCTTTATAGGTGTGTCATATCAATTTCGTTTTTACCTTCGGTTTTAAAGCCAAAATGCATTCAAAACATCTGACTTGAATGTGATGGAGTGGGCAAATTTCTCCATGTTTTTGTTTTATGAATAATGACAAAGAAAGTATCCATGGCGACATCTATTGGACTAAAGTTGTATTCTACTTGTTTTTGGCTGATGTGTGCCAAATCCATTAATGTATTTTATTTATTCCTTTTTGTTAATTAAGAAATCGATATTTGCATCAGAATTGATGCAGTAGATCTAAAAATCAGAATGCCATGCATGCGTCGTGAAGATTATTTTGCACACCCCCTAATTGTCATCCCATTTCCTGGTAGGCAATAAAAAGTTCTACTGGATTCCTTTTTTTAGTTTTTTTCCACGGCTTCAAAGGTAAAAAGTAGCTTGACAAAGCCATGATGGCATTATTTTTACATCCAAGCAGTATACAGTTCTTCATATATCTCACACCAAATCCAGACGATATATCTGGTTGCACATGTGGGAATGAGCCGTTGGTACCGGATCGTACTTCCAGGAGCGGATGTGTGACAGTCCATCCTCCTGACAGAGCAGCTGGTGTCATGGAGCACTACAGCAGGACAAAACTGGTTCTGACGAAGTTCTCAGACATGTTTGACTATGTTTTCTCGGGTATATTCCCTTTTCTTTTCCCTCTAAATGCCTACAATACTTTGATTTCCTGTCTCAGGTGAAACTAAATGCTACAATGGGAACTCTGAATGCAATAGATTGGTGTTTTCCCCCAACTTCTGTTGCGTAAAACCTTTGTCAGTTCACTGACCAAATAAAATGAAATCCATCGCTCATCTGTCATCTCATTAATCTCTCAGTGTCTGTCAGCCTGCGGGCTCAGCGACCTCTAATTCCCCAGCTTCCTTCCTTCCTTCATCCGTCTGTGTTTGACTTTCTTTTTTATGTAAATGTATCTGGCAGTGTGTGCGATGCATGGAGTGTACATCAGTGATATTATGTAGAAAGGGTTTCGTGTCTACCACACCTTGTTCCTGCCTGTGTGTGTGTGTGTGGGTGTGTGTGTGTGTGTGTCTTTGTACTCAGTGGAGTAGAAAACAGATGGCACTATGCAGATCATCATCTTCGTATGTCGTCTGCGTTTCCCTACCTCATAGTATCCAGATTGAGCTATTGTAACTGCGTGACAGGCTGGACATATGACACATGTCTTCTCAATGCCCTATTATATTTGTAAAATGTTATAACAAGATACACCATTTTTGGGTTAAAAGATATATCCAGAATCATCAGGTGCTGAACAGGTAGCAGAACTAGCTTTGCAACAAGATGTGGCTGCAACTGTAAAATAACATTTATTCGATCCAGAACAGAGGGTTAGATCTAGGGCTGCAACTAGTTATTATTATTTTGAAAATTAATCAATGATTTATTTATTTTTTTTTTGATTAACTGATCAGATAGAAAACAGTTCATTAAAGAAGATTTTTACTAAATGAAACCAGGTGAAACTAAAGCTTTTCCAATTGAGGAGTTCTGGGTAGACCATGTTGACAGGAGAAAAAGGTTTTTAATCTTGAAAGCAAAATATTTATGTATATTTTTTACAATCTTGGTATAATTCCTGCTCTAAGTGGGTCCCTCTGTCAGCTAAAGGCATGTTTAAGAGTCTCTATACTCCAGTTAACGAATAATTGATTACTAAATTAGTTGATGATTACTTCAATAATTGATTAATCTAATTAATAGTTTCAGCACTAGTTACATCCTTTTGCTGTATTCTTTCAACATTTCTGGCTTCTTTTACTTTTTTTATATTAGAGAAATTCTTCCGCGCATTTCTTTCTTTTTAAAGTCGTAGGAAGCGCCGCTCCATTTCCTCAATTTTCCAGAGGAAATCCAACTTACACAAGTGAATAAAGTGAATGTGATTGGTCGCATTATCAAGAGGGAGGGATTGTTGTGGCGGAAGGTTCCCACAAGCCAGCTTTGGTTGTGACCGGGTTTGTCGAAGCATCTTGCTAAATCCAGTTAGCAATCTTGCAAGTTAGTAGTGTTCCTCAATGGGAAATTCCATTGTGAATTCAAGTAGCACTAAATTGGTGACTTAGAAACGACGCTGTCAAGGAACGCTTATGGACAGAGGAAACATGCAAGAGGAGGAGAGTAGTGGGTCGGAGGTCATGGATGAGTCTCCTCCGGCCATCCATTTTTTATTTAGAGGAGGAAAGCGGGATGTTGATAGCTAGGAAGAGGACGCCAGGGCGCAGAAGCTTGGTTTGGTGTAGAAGGCTTCAAGCCGTACATGCTTGAGCGCCCCTGCCTCAAAAACGCCGCTACAGTTCTGTTAGCTCCCCATGCCTTCGTTGAAGAAGACACAGGACGCCCCATCCCCCTCGCGGGAACACTCGGGACGGAACTGATTGAAAAAGGAAAGGATTCTGATTTCAACCGCTGTATATTTAGCTGCAACATATGAATCAAAGAGATGCTGGCGACTGGAAAAAATTTGATTGACAGATGACCGCTGATATATGATTGGCCGAATTTAGGGTGTTCAGGCTGACGGATAACTAACTGGCCTGCAGAAGATACGAAGAAAAAAACACTGATTTTAAGACAGGATTTTTCGCAAAATAGAAATGGGACAATATGGTCTGAAATATAGGAATTTCGGTGAGAAGCTTCATTTCCTTAAAAGATGACTCCTGGCGGGCGAGTCTGGGGCAAAGAGGCCAAAACCGGCGTCAAAACGAGCTTTCAGGCGATGATGAGATGATTTTTTCCTGAATGAATTAGGAGGCTAAGTAAAACCAGGGGCTGATTATCTCCCCGGTGTAAGACATGAACTCTACCAAGGTTAGGGTCGTCCAGCTGTTACAATAACTGCTTACCTGCACATGTGATAACAAGGCCTTCTATACACATCTAGAAACTATGCTCCCGAAAACCTGGAGCCATCCATTCCAGCCCTCTCCCCATCCCAGTTCACCTCTCTGTCCCGCTGCATTCATGCTACAGCACAGGAGGAAGCAAAGTGATTTTATTACAGCGACTTTCCTCAAACACCACACCAAACAGGGGGTGATATATCGCGCAGTGCAGGTAGGCAGTAGTTCAAAGTAGGTGATTCGTTTTTACAAAACACTGAACACCAAATTACACCTGCACATGTAGATTGAAGGCAGAGCCCTGGGCATACCACCAATCACTATAAAGATTAAAGAGCCTTTACTGCAAAATAGGAGAGAGAGAGAGCAGTAATGATGATGCTTTCAGAGAACAGTGAGAGCCGAGGTGAAAACTTCTTTCACAAATAAGGCGAGAAATGAGGCTCATATATATAATGTCATAAATATAATGACCTGCTGTCATTGGACCAATTTCATCTTCAACAAGCAGATCAATAGAAAACACTTAAAAATCAACAGTTTTATTGATTTAAGACTTCATTTCTTTTCTATGGCTTTTACTAAAAAAGAAAGACATAAACTGGACATTTGTTACATCTGAAGTGTTTGTGTCACTGAATCCATGTTCAGACTAAAACAGGGTTCCAGTTTCTTCTGGAAGAAACTGGAACAAAGTCCTGCTAGTAGATCACATTTCGGAGAACGGGGATAGTTTCATTGAAAAGTCAACACACTATATCCACCAGGATACACACAGATTTAGAAGGAAGCCGGAGTACCTGGAGAGAACCGGCGCATGCTCAGGGAGAACATGCAAAGGACCCTGGGCAAGAAATTTGAACACGAAACCTCTTTGCTGCAAGGCAGTAGTGCTACCCTGAGCAGCCCTTCAATACAATCTAATTAAGATACATTTTAAACTGTAGAAACGTTGACTCTTTCATTTCCAAATAAGCAAGAAAAACTAGAATAGGTCCACTGGGTGTGAATGAGTGACTGAAGGTTATTAAGATTGAAGCTGTAAAATAAAAACAATAAAAAGACATATTTTGGTTAAAAAAGATCTTTGACCAAGCTGAACAAAGAATTAAATATGGCTGCTTTTTCTAAAATAAAACCACAGCAAAAAAACAAAACGTCTGAATGTTAAACCAGAAAAGTTAAACTGGGCTTGATGTCATCCTTAGATTAAGCTCAAACATGGATGTCAGAATAACTCTTTCCCTCAAGATCAACTATAAATCATCCATTTTTAAATCCACGTATTCGTCTTCAGACCTGCAGGGTCCAGTGGGAGCTGCACTCGGACAGACAGAACGCCACTCTGTCACACGGGAACAAGACATAAAGACACAGGCTAAAGGAGAAACTCTGTCATTAGGAAATCACCCGCAACCTTAAGCCCAACAAACGGCTTTATCTGTGAGCTGTTAGTTTTTATTCAGAAATGTGAGCCACCTTAAAGATGTTTCTTCGCTAATCTCTGCAGAGGATCAGAATGTAGAATGACGGATTATAAACCATAGTGACTTTTTGTTCTGCTGGTCTTATAATCACCAGAATAACAACATGAACATGATAGGATCTTTTTTCATGGACAGCACACAAAATATTGGCAATACACACCCTGTCAAGCTATCTTCTAATGTATTTCTCAAGATTTGAAACCTTCAAATTCAGGGTTAGATTACGAATAAAGAAATAACCATCAAGTCCAGTTCCATGTTTTGGATTAACAAGAATTGAATAGGTGCAAAGAAAACCAGCATCCCAGCACTGGATCCAGTGCCTCTGGCAGCTAAAGCTGAGTCCCAGCACTGGTTCACCACTGGAACCAGTTGGTTGGAAAAGCCTTAATTCGATTCTCTTTTAAAAACTGTAAAATGAATAAACAGGAAAGCATTAAAGGGCAGCTCTAAAGTAAATGATGGCGTTTGGTATTAGGGCGACTGAGCCGCTCTGCTGTCTGTTTGGTTTAAACTGGCTGCCCCAGGCTTTAATTTAAAAGTCAGCCTTTACAGAATCCCCACACAAACCAAGCCAAGCGAACATATGCAGGCTGGCTGGAAATGGCTACAGTAGAGGCCTGAAAGCCACACAGTCCAGCTATAGAAAAACTCTTTCCCAGAGCTACATAATCCATCAGCAGCCAGAGCGGCGTTCAGAGGGGGGATGGTCACACAGAGAGCCTTTTATAACCTGCTTCTTCTGTTTTCATTTGTTTCCATCAAATTCCACTTGTGTCAGGATCGATTGAATCCACTGAATGTGAAGCGATGCACCCTGGGGTCATGTATGCAGCCACTGCACCGCAATCCTCCTCTCTAAAACACACACCAGCCCAGTCCGTGTGCATGTGGAAAGTCGATGGTGGTAGAAGTGCACATTTTTGAACTGAGGTTTATTAAAGTGTCCATTCTGTGTATCTGCGGCTTAGCAGGAGCTGATGCGTCTGAGTGTATTTGTTTCTTAATGAGACTAGGGGACTGTCCCTGGTCCTGACAAATGGGTCGCCATCTAAAATGCCTTTCTGACCCTGCTGTCACATCACATCCAAGTCTACTGCAAGATGTGAGTAGTGTACGTGTGAAGCAGCGAGTAACTCCCTTAGCCCACCTCTGAGAACAGCAGGTCAGGGACAGAGACACCGCTACAAGATCCAGACACGGTGAGAAGAAAGGACACCTCTATGGTGATCAAAGCTTGATCCGAAAGCAAATTCTAAAGATACAAACTTGCTGCCCTCAAGTATTCAGGAATGTCAACACAATGCCAAAAAGAAAGAAAAAAACCCAGCAACGATCCTAGAGAGGCAACCCTTGTGGCCCATCAATCTGGAAGAGGTCGTAAGGTCGGGAACTTTGTTATTTTCCCAAACAGAAAAACAAAAAAACAGCATGGGCAGTGTTGGACGGGACGTGCCAGCTAAACCATGCCAAGATCAGACTGAGCTCTACTTAGAGGGAAAAAGTAAAACTCTGCAGCACTATTTGCAGGTTGGAGAGGATGCCAGAGGAAGGCTTGTTTTCTAAAAATGTCCCTGATAGGTTCACAAAGTCACATTTTAAAGACGCTAGACATTTGAAAGCTGAAATGCATTGTTTCAAAAAAGGAGAATTTAAAGGCAAGATTGGTTAGAAAATACATTGTGAGAAATATTTAAAATTACAGTAGCAGCAATAAGGCTCTATGCAGCTCACTACTTCCTAATTGAGCAGCTCCTTTGTTTCACTGTCAAGGTTGGATACTGGGTAAATAAAGTGCCTTGACCTAAGTAACCAGCCAGACACACCTGGATTATCGAATGAATCAGGCAGGAAAAAACAAAATCAAAATGAAAAAGGATGACTGGTTGAAAGCAGGAGGAACATGTTTAAATTGCAAGGAGTCCTTTTACCATTGGATTTTATGTTCTCCCTGAAACATGCGTGAGTTCTCCACGGGTACTCTGGCTTCCTCCCCAGTCCAAAAGCATGGCTGTGGTTAATTGGCTTCCTCTAAATTCTCCATAAAGGCAGTGAGTGTGTGCGTGAATGGTTGTTTGTTGTGTGTGTCTCTGTGTTGCCCTGCAATGGACTGGCGGCCTGTCCAGGGTGGACCCCGCCTCTCGCCTATTGACAGCTGGAGATAGGCACCAGCACCCCTTGCGACCCCAATTGGGACAAGCATATTTTTTTACTCTGACTCCACCCTTTCACAGAGTCTGGCTAGGAGATGGCACTTCTCTTTAGATCTTAATGTCCACAAGTCATGACAGAAAGAATATTTTAGTGCAACCATTGATGTTTAAAAAGGAATTGTAGGGGACCAGCCAAGGACCAGCTAAGGGCCAGTCACGGACCGGCCAAGGACCAGCCAAGCGCAACCCAAGGGCCAGTGAAGGACCAGCCAAGGACCAGCATAGCATCAGCCAAGGGCCAGTCAAGGACCAGCCAAGGACCAGCTAAGGGCCAGTCAAGGACCAGCTAAGGGCCAGTCAAGGACCAGCCAAGGGCCAGTCAAGGAACAGCCAAGGACCAGCTAAGGGCCAGTCAAAGACCAGCTAAGGGCCAGTGAAGGACCGGCCAAGGACCAGCATAGTGCCAGCCAAGGGCCAGTCAAGGACCAGCCAAGCACAACCCAAGTGCCAGTCAAGGACTGGCCAAGGACCAGCCAAGGACCAGCCAAGGGCCAGTCAAGGACCAGCCAAGAATCAGTCAAGGACCAGCCAAGGACCAGCCAAGGACCAGGCAAGGACCAGCCAAGGACCAGCCAAGGACCAGGCAAGGACCAGTCAA
>JAGKQL010000001.1:47554152-47570659 GCA_018398635.1 Cyprinodon brontotheroides | reverse complement strand
AAAAAAAACGTTTTTGAGGAAGAAGAAGCAGTATTTTTTTTTTTTTTTAGACTTTAGAAACTCAGAAGCTGATCAAATATCGGTGGGGTGGCCGATGTCCGATATTCAGTTTTAAGGCCGATACCGATAGGGGGCAGATTATATCATGCATCCCTAGAAACAGTGAAACTGAATTCCAAAGCTACCAACAGAACGCCGCCGTCACTTGATTGGTTCTCAGCATTTTCAATTCAGTTCAGCTTAGTTTATTTCCATAGCACAAATTCACACAACACGCCATCTCAAGGTAATTTATCTTTACTGAGACAATTTCAGCCCATAGTAAAAGCTGGGCCATGATCATTGGCACTGCAAAAAAAAAATAAAATCTAGATAAAAAGCCCTTTTTTTCTTAAAATAACTGCATTTTTCTTGAATTAGGGGTTAAGGAGACACTTTGCCAATAAAACAAATAAATATATATATTGCAAGCCCTTATTTCAATCGCATCTTATCTAATTATTTCTTTTAGAGTAAAACAGCTTATTCCATTGGTAGATCATCCCATAACTACTCAAATTAAGCATAAATAAACTCTTTTATTTAAGACATATTTATTTATTTCCAGACTGGCAGTGCACTTCATGTTTGTGATATGGGGATGCTCATTGAAAACATCTAAAAACTCTACTGGAGAAATGTTTTCCAGATTATTGTTTTACCTAACTCTGAAAAGGAAACTTGTTTAGTGCATTTAAAAGGAGCAAAATTCAGTTTGTTTAGTTGCTGACTCAAAATCTAAAAAAAATACCAGTTTGGACGCCCTACCTCTTCAAAAATAGTCTGTATATTGTTTAGGCCAAATATTACACAGCTCCCATAAATGTTTAACTTCTTTTGTGATTGGCCAGATAGGCTAATGTTTAGGAACTTCTTCAAGCATCTTGCAGTGTACTTCCCAGTGAGCCTGTTTGACTGACCAATTTGAACGTAGAACGCTTTTGCATGTTAGCACCATTTATGTGTTTGATTGGGTTTTGTATTTGCAGTCCATTTGCATTTTACAGCTTTCTATTTTGTATGAATGCAGAACTTGTCCTTCGCATGTAATTTGTGTGTTAATCCCATTTTTGTGTTTGATGGTCTAATCTTTTGTTTTTGCTGTGATTTCATGCATCTGAAGTGCCTTTGTACCTCTTGGCTACCCTGTTTAGCAGACCTGTAGGCTGCTATAAATGGTGCAAACACTTAATACACTCAATTTAAGACATTTCTAGATCATTTTTCCAGTGCATCGTTCCGACGGCTCTCTTTTAAGGAACCTGATAATAATAATTGAACTAATTGGAGAAATTCACTCTGCATTTAACCCATTCCCTTGGGGAGCAGTGGGCTGCCATTGTATGGTGAGCAGAGTTTGGTTAAGGGTCTTGCTCAGGGACCCAGAGTGTTAGTTTGTGGGAGTGGGTTTCAAACTCACAACCTCAGGATTCCAAGCTCTATGCCCTAACCACTAGGCCGCCACTCCCCTCTCCCCATGAGATATGGCTAGATGTTATTTAGCCATTTGGAGTTTGAACACATGTCTGACTTTATTCATCGCCACAAATCACAGCTTCTAAAGAAGGAAATTAGATTCCAGATTCTTTTTTTCCAGTTCGTTCTGGAAAAAAAAGGAAAAAAAAAAGTTTTATTAAATAACTCTCTATGAAAAAGTCTTCATTTCATTATATACTTTGAAAATAGGAAAGGACAGGGTAAAGCTTAAAAACTTATCATGTACACACTCAGCCACCCTGTTATTATTACCTAATTTCTCCTCCCCAACATCAGTTTAGTTTCCGTCTGCCAGGAGAATAAACAAAATCATTCTCACATCGATAAAACTCTCCATGTAAACAGGATTAATAAGGACAGTATGAAGCTGTTGTGCAGAGCTCAGTATTAAGCGCAGATAAACAGAACCATCAATCCATGTTAAGCCCTCATAAACTTATGAATATAATTATGGGCAGAGTATATAGGCACACATAAACCAGTAGCCTTTAGCTGTTGATGTTCTGTAATTGGGACTCATTTCCAGCACAGAGGAAAGGAATTAAATAACGTTATATGATCATGGAGAGTTACCACAAAATATGTCTTAGAGGCTACAATGTGAAGTTACTATAATTTTTCATGACTCTCTTGTCTTAAATGGCTTTTCTGTAAATTGACATTAATACTTGCACCAATACCATCTGTTGCAATATGCGCTCTCAGCAAATATGTGGTTTAATGAGCCATATGCATGAATCGGCCAGATTTCTGCTCTTATGTTCCTACATTTAGCAGCAATCCAGCTTCAGGCATGGATCACGGAGGAGCGAAGGACTTAAAAACAATCAAATATTGCCCCAAAATATCATCGCTAGATTATCTATAGAGCTGCAAATAAAAAAACACACCAAGGCAAATTAGCTGAATGAAACAAGACCCTCAATTAAATAATAAATAAAGAAGTCCAGCTTCTTCTTCTTTCATGCAGCTTTATTTTTGCAGTGGAAAACATTTATTTAATAACGTCTATTAGATCAGAACTGTTCAATGTTTTCTAAAGTATTTTGAGCTTTTGGGTTCTGCTGGAAGTGAGTCTTGTTGTGTTAGAGAGGTCAGCATTCATAGAACTTACACAGACAGCAGCTCTTCCCTCAGGGACCATGTCCTGCATACCTTAGATGTGTCCCTGTCGCAGCACACCTGATGTAAATGATCGGACCTCCTCAGCAGGCAGCAAGTGCTGCACAAGCCTGTTAATCAGTCAGTCATCTGTCAGGCGTGTGGCAACAGGGAGACACCTAAACCCTAAAGAACAGCAAACCACAGCATAAAGTCGATATTACCGCTGTCAGGTATTACTAATATGTGATAAATAAACCTGAGGGGCTTGTCATAAAGTCATACTAAACACCTAATCACCTAAAAACTTGTTACTTTCTTGTTGACATAGATAATTACAGCAGTACTTTATACCTAGAGACCATGTGGAGGTCTGCATTTATGAATCAGTGCCTCTCAACTGAGCCTGGTTCTGCTGGAGGTTTCTTCCTGTTAAAAGGAGTTTTCCTCTCCACTGTTGCTGCATGCATGCTTGGTGTGAGGGATTGCTGAAGAGTCAATGACACAATGTACCTGAATGTCCACTGTCTCCACCTGCTCGTCCTTCAAAGCAGTGACTGAATGCAATCAGCTGTTTTTTTACTTAGATAAAAAAAAAAAAAACTTTATAACTCCTTGATCTGATTCAATTTATTTCTGTAAAGTTTCCTAAATTGACATGTGTTATGAATTCTATATAAATGATAATAAGTGTGCCAATCATCCATAGAGTTGTAATTCTTTCACTATAACACTTTAAAACTGACTAAATAAAGGACTTAGATTGGATGAAAAACTACTGCTAAAAGTTACTACTGGATAAAGTTTATTAAACTTAAGAGAAAATCCAAACTCTACAACATTAAGACTGATAATTGAACCCGACTTTTTAAATCAGCCAATATAAAATGCTCTCGCTCCACTGACTTCCACTGAAAGACCCCGGAAGACAAATAAACTCTGCTTCCTGCCAGCTTTTCTAACGGTTCAAATTTTTAAATGTTTTTAAAATGCAGAGGGCTTAATGAGCAACTTAGAAAAAACTAACCTGGTTTTTGGTTAAAGTTCCTGTGGTGGAAATGAGAATTGAGCCTAAAGGCCTTTAAACCAAAATAAGTGGCTTAGGTGTCAGAGGGTAATTTGCATAAACATTTGTTGCCCTTCAGCTTAATTAAATCTGGTCGATTTACAAACCAAAAACCTGAATCCAAAAAAGTTAAAACAATCCACTGAACTTTGTTTCCAAGTTTGAAGATGTTTTGCTTCCCATCCAGGAAGATTTTTCAATTCAAAGTGTCAGAAATAGTGTTGAGTTCCAGGCTTTATGAGTGGACCAAAAACAAAAAACTGGTTTTGGTTTAGAAAACATGCAAATTGAGCCGGACGAGTGAAAGTCTTCGACCTGGAAACAAAGTCCAGAGGATTGTTTTTAAACCTTTTTGGACTGACTGGATGACTCAGAATCTTCACCAGCTAAAAAATGATTCTATATTATTTGGATGATATGTGGTGAAAATAGCTGGAATGATTTCTACCAGGGTGAGTGGTCTTATTGCACTGCTTTTTAATTCTGACTGACCTGCACTTAAGTCTGGTTTTTTTTTCCCGGTTGAAGATGTGTAAATAATTATAAAATTAGATCCAATAATTCTGCTATATCAGATGGAAATGCCCACATTGGCCCAGCCTGTGAAGAGCCTCACTTGCCTTTACAATGACAGCTCTAACCTTAAGGATAAAACAAAGTGCCTTTTTGTTTTTTGCATTTTTCTTTTCAGAAGGAGCGTGGAAGATGTGCCTCCATAAATACCTCCTTGAAACAAATAGAGAAGGACAAAAGGAAACGCAAATAGGGAGAGACTGTTGCTTAATTGAGCTAAAATGACCGTCTTTTTCCTCCTCAGCCATTATCTGCTCTTTCTCTTATAACTTTCTGAGATCCTTCAGCCTTTTCTTTGAGTGTACTAAAGTATAAAATAGTGCTAAACTACTCTGTCCTCTGGGTACAATTACAGAAAGACACATAATGACAGACTGTCACAACCAACACAAACTGTCACACACCTCCCCCAGATCCCCAACGCAGAGCGGCTCGGCCACATCTCTGCACTGATTTAATCTGGGCCCTGTGACGGACCGGCAATTTGTTCCCCTGCGACCTTTCAAGGATTAAATGTTTATAACAGATTGGATGGATTTCATCTCATCCACATCTAACCCATGCAATGGCGGTTCATTTAAAAAAAAAAGATCCATCTATATTTTAAATAATCTGGAGTTATGAGGCAGCGTATGTAACAAGTGTTGCAAGGCGACGTTGGGGAGAGAAATGTTGAGCGGTCAGAGTTTTCCATGAATTACTCCAGTGTATAATCAAGGCCGCACATCCAGATGAACATGTAAACACGCAGTGTGACCTGTCCCCTGGCATCATTAGTTTTCCTGCTAATGTGCTCTTTAGAGGAATGATTTGTACATGTGTGGTATAAATTAGCCATGTCCGTTGGGGGAAGCCACAAGAGTGAGCAATATGTTACCGACTCTTTCAACAAAAACAGCCTGTAATCATGTTTAGTGAAGGCAGAGCAGCCAGAGCGTCTCTTTGAGTGTCAGGCTTTACAAACACGCTAGAACCCGCTTCAGCTCTATCACATGTGGCCAGCCGACAAACACAAACCTCACTCTGTTCCATCAGGAGCGTCTGTGGAAAAGGTTCAATTTACAATGAAAAAAATGTAAATAAGTCATTTTTTCTTAAAATAAGTGAATTATTCAGGAATTGTGAGTGAGACGGTGAGTGAGTTAGACTTTTGCACTGGAAAGATTATCTAGAAATAAGTGAATATTTCTTAAATTAAGTGTATTTACCTTAATTTGAGTAGGTAAATGAGATAGCTTGCCAACGGAATGAGTATTTTTTACAATTTTAAAATAAGATAATTGGATAAAATGAACTTGAAATAAGACAATGCAACTGTGTTTTCTTATTTTAAAGGTAAATTGTCTTGCTCCATTGGCGAAATGTCTCTTTTACCGCCTCAGTACAAGAACAAAAACAATTATCTTAAGGAAAATTATTTATCTAGATTTCGATTTTTTCCCGTGTGCAAATAGAACAAGACAATTTACATTTGGAATAAGGAAACTCAATTGCATTGGGTTATTTCTAGTGCATATTATCTAATTATCTCATTTTAAGACTAAAAATACATATTCTAATTAACAGACCATCTTATTAACCTGCTCAAATCAAGGGTGGATACCCTTTGCTTAAGACATTTTTGCTTATTGTTGAATTTGTAGTGGTTGCCATACTATCACATCTGGCCAGCCTACAAACACAAACCTCACTCTCTTCCATTAGGACCGACTGTGGAAAAGGTTACGTCCTATCTATCTTTACTGCAAAAAATGTAAATCTAAAAAAGTTATTTTTTTCTTCAAATAAATGCATTTTTTAATGAATTGGGGATGTAAGTGACACATTTTGCCAATGGAACAAGACAATTTACATTTAAAATAAGAAGAAAACAATTGCATTGTCTTATTTCAAGTGAATATTATCTAATTATCATATTTTTGTAGAAAAAATACTGATTCCATTGGCAGATCATTTTATTGACATACTTAAAATAAGGGTAAATAATAAGGTGGTTTTTGTAGTGTATTTGTAGGAGTTGCCCTAGTTACAACCAAAGAAATGTGAAGCATTTGTTTCTTCTTTTGAGTTGCATATCACTCCCAATTCACCAGACATTGCAAAAGATGTCATTCTAAATAAGTCATTTTTTTCTTAAAATAAGTGCATTTTATCTTTAATTAAGGAGGAAAGTGAGACACTTTGCCAATGGAACAAGACAATTTATATCTAAAATAAAAAAAACACAATTGCATTGTCTTATTTCAAGTTCATTTTATCCAATTATCTTATTTTAAAATTGTAAAAATAGCCATTCCATTGCCAATTTATCTCATTTACCTACTCAAATTAAGGGTAAATACACTTCATTTGATACAGTGCATCTACTGTATGAGTTAGTAGTAATTGGTTGCTTAAGTGACTCAATATTAAAGGAAAAATTCAAAAGTGATACACATTCCTTATTTGATGTAATAAGTCAGGAGCACTCTGTGGCTAACCACCATCTCAGTAGGCAGCTCATACCTGCAGACAAGGCTGAGGGATTTTTCTAACATCAGGTGCAAAGGTCACTTCATGTTGGGCTAAAGCGATAGTTCCTAAACTTTCTGTACTGAAGCAAACTTTGGTTTACAGACTCGTATTTGCTCATTATGGTTCATTTATTCCATTGATTTCTACCGTACCTCCACTGGAATTATGCTTAGAATGATTGTCTTCCACTTTGGGAACCATTGGGTAAAAAAAACTCAAACAGAGGAGTGGAAATCTTAATAATAAGGACCAGAAAACATCTTTACAAACATCAGACATCTGATCCAAATGACTTAACTCCAGTGAAATAACAAATGTCTGTCATTTTCTTAAGGAGCGTGAGAGTATAAAGACATGAGTGATGGAGTTTAACATCTCTTGACTTTAGGGACATGATGCTCTAACCAAACCAGGATGAGAGCAGGCAGGGACTGCATCCAGATCCCTGTGGTGTTTTTCCTTTTTGTTCTGCTCACATTCTCCACATCATCCAGATGAGCTCAAGTTTTACATTTTCTTCAGTGACATAAATCAAAGCCAAGCACAATGCATGATTTGGTTGGTGGGATTTTTCCTTTGCACAGATGCAAAATCTCCATGAATCACTTTTGGGCTCTGCTGCTTTGCCACAAATCTCTGGGTACTAAATTCAACCAATCATTCAATCTATCTCAAGTATTTATACATTCTTTATCTATTATCTATCTATCTTCTGTCTATTCTACATCTATCTACCTTCTATCTATTCTATATCTATCTATATCTGTGTGTTATCAGGGGAAGTGTGAATACCGAGTGCGCCGCAGGGCCAGTAGACGTCTGCTTCATTCTGCCCACAGAGGACCAGAGAGTCTCTGTGTGGACGCATTTATGTGCCCAGCCAAGCGTGCATCATGAGTGTGTGTAACCTGCTAGAGAAAAAGGAGCAATCCCTGTCAGATAATCATGGCTGCTGAAAACACCACAGTGACAAACCAGGTCACGCTTACACAAGAATGTACGCGAGCACAGACAGGCACTTCGTCTTTGTCTTTTGAGTGACTGCTCTGCTTTGGCCTGAGGCTGACAGTGACCTCTGAGTTGAGTCTTTCTGGGTGTGTGTGTGTGTGTGTGCTGGGTGTGTGGGGTGGGCGGCTGTGTGCTGAGTTTACAGGAACTCCCAGCATCCCCTCTAGCTTTAGCTTCCTTCATCAGTCCTGTGCTCCAGTGGGGAAAGAAACTCAGAACTCTGTATGCAGATGGTCCTATTAACGCAGCGCCGCAGCAATATTGACAGAGTAGTAAAGAAAAAGCAGTAACATATTTGTGCCATTAGAGCCAGGAGTGTTTAATTTAGACAGCTTTTATGGCTGCTCCTGCTGTGGTTATCACTCAGAGAGAGACACCTGCTCCCTGTTTCTGCAGGACTGACTAAGCAGCCCCTCTAAATGAAACCATCATTAATAAGACTCTCTGCTCTTGGATTTTTCCTATATCTGGGGGCTGTGGGGGCATGCAAGCGGTGCTAATGGTCTGGAAAGTCCTATCAGTCTCTGAGAGGATCATTCTTTCTGATGAAGGTGTAACAGGTATGATTGCACCAATCCTCATGCCCTCTTATGCTAACATGCAAGCATGCAAAATGCTCTACAGTCTAAGAATGGAAACTACAATATTACTATGAAGCCCGAAAAACAGCGAGTGCTTCTCCTCCCATCAGTAAATACCATACCATGGCGACCTCTCAGACGAAGGCTTTGAGCCCTACCTCTCTGTACGACATTATAAAAACAGGATCAGGCTTTTATCAAATAAACTGAATTGAATTGAAATTGTATCGTATCGGTGAGTACCAACAAATAGGGCACTGTAATACCATTTTGAGAGCCAAAAGTTTAATTACAATTAAATTCAATTCAGTTTATTTACAGTATATAGTGCCAATTCACTACAAATGTCATCTCAGGGCACTTTTTACACCAGTTCACCAGATCATCCAGTCACATTGAGTCAGTTTATTCAACCATTGTCACTAGGGGTGGGTATTGCCAAAGAAGTCACGATTCGATCCGAATCACGATTCACATGCCACGATGCGATTCTATCACGATGCGCATCGCGATACTTGATTCATCGTGGATATTTTCATTGAACACTGTAAGAAAAAAGCCAGTCAGCCATTACCAGTGGCTGACTGGCGCGGGTATGATCTGCATAGTGTCTTCAATTGATACATAACTGAAAGCAACTGAATTCATACATATCTGTATTTATTGAAATGACTTTTTGAAGGTGTTGCCATGAAAACAAATGCTGGACACACTGACAAAAAGTGCTTAGAATTCATAAAACTTAAAATAACAGTGCCGCTTTACATGACCTCAGTGGTCCTTTAAACCCATGAAATGGAAACATTCAAATGTTTGACATTTCCCCTTTCGCAAATTACGTGTGTCATATCAATTTCGTTTTTTACCTTCTTTGTTTTTAAAGCCAAAATGCATTCAAACATCTGACTTGGAATGTGATGGAGCTGGGCAAATTCCTCAGTCTCCATGTTTTGTTTATGAATGACCCGTCAGAGGAGTATCCGCAGCGACATCTATTGGACTGAAAGTTGTATTCTACTTTGTTTTTGGCTGATGTGTGCCAACCATTAATGTATTTTATTTATTCCTTTTTGTTAATTAAGAATCGATACTTGAGGTATCAAGAATCGATGCAGTAGATCGTAAAAATCAGAATCGCCATGCATCGTCGCTGAAGATTATTTTGCACACCCCCTAATTGTCATCCATTCCTGGTAGGCAATAAAAAAGTTCTACTGGATTCACTTTTGTTTTAGCCTTTTTTCCTGCTTTCACAAAGGTGAGCAGCTTGACAAAGCTTTCATGATGGCAACTTATTTTTACATCCAAGCAGTATACAGTTCTTCATATATCACTGACCAATCTCCAGACGTATATCTGGTTGCACATGTGGAAATGAGCCGTTGGTACCGGATCGTAGCTTCCAGGACGGATCAGGTAGTGACAGTCCATCCTCCAGACAGAGCAGCTGGTGTCATGGAGTACTACAGCAGGACAAAACTGGTTCTGACCGAGTTCTCAGACATGTTTGACTATGTTCTCTGGGTATATTCCCTTTCTTTTCCCTCTAAATGCCTGAATACTTTGATTTCCTGCTCATGAGTGAAACTAAATGCTACACTGGGAACTCTGAATGCAATAGATTGGTGTTTTCCCCCAACTTCTGTTGCGTAAACTTTGTCAGTTCACTGACCAAATAAAATGAAATCCATCGCTCATCTGTCAATAACATCATTAATCTCTCAGTGTCTGTGCACAGCCTGCGGGCTCAGCGACCTCTAATTCCCCAGCTTCCTTCCTTCCTTCATCCGTCTGTGTTTGACTTTCTTTATGTGTAAATGTATCTGGCAGTGTGTGCGATGCATAGTGTACATCCAGTGATATTATGTAGAAAGGGTTTCGTGTCTACACACCTGTTCCTGCCTGTGTGTGTGTGTGTGGGTGTGTGTGTCTTTGTACTCAGTGGAGTAGAACAGATGGCACTATGCAGATCATCACTTGCAATAATCGTCTGCGTTTCCCTACCTCATAATTATCCAGATTGGAGCTGTGTGCTGCGTGACAGGCTGACATATGACACATGTCATTCTCAATGCCCTATTATATTTGTAAAATGTTAACGTCATCCAACAGATACACCATTTTGGGTTAAAGATATATCAGAATCATCAGGTGCTGAACAGGTAGCAGAACTAGCTTTGCAGAAACAAAGATGTATTAAACTCTGCAGCTGTAAAATAACATTTATTCTGGAATCCAGAACAGAGGGTTAGATCTAGGGCTGCAACTAGTTATTATTTTGAAAATTAATCTATTGATTTATTTATTTTTTTTTGATTAACTGATCAGATAGAAAACAGTTCATTAAAGAAGATTTTTTACTAAATGAAACCAGGTGAAACTAAAGCTTTTCCAATTGAGGAGTTCTGGGTAGACCATGTTGACAGGAGAAAAAGGTTTTTAATCTTGAAAGCAAAATATTTATGTATATTTTTTACAATCTTGGTATAATTCCTGCTCTAAGTGGGTCCCTCTGTCAGCTAAAGGCATGTTTAAGAGTCTCTATACTCCAGTTAACGAATAATTGATTACTAAATTAGTTGATGATTATTTCAATAATTGATTAATCTAATTAATAGTTTCAGCACTAGTTACATCCTTTGCTGTATTCTTCAACATTTCTGGCTTCTTTACTTTTTTTTTTATATTAGGAGAAATCTTCCGCATTTCTTCTTTTTAAAGTCGTAGGGAAGCGGCCGTTCCATTTCCGAATTTTTCCAGAGTGGTGTCCAACTTTACACAAGTGAATAAAGTGAATGTGATTGGTCGATTATCAAGGGGGCGGGATTGTTGTGGTGGCGGAAGGTTCACAAGCCAGTTTGGTTGTGGCCGGTTTGTCGGAAGCATCTTGCTAACCAGTTAGCAACTTAGTGTTAGTAGGTTCCCAATGGGAAATTCCATTGGGACCAAGTAGCACTAAAATTGGTGACTTAGAAACGACGCTGTCAAGGAACGCCATGGACAGAGGAAACATGCAAGAGGAGGAGAGTTTAGTGTCGGAGGTCATGTCATGGATGAGTCTCCTCCGCCATCCATTTTTTATTTAGAGGAGGAAAGCGGGGACTAAGATGTTGTGGAAGAGGACGCCAGTGGGGCAGAAGCTTGGTTTATGTAGAAGGCTTCCAGCCGCCCATGCTTGAGCCCTGCCTCGCTAACGCTGCCAGTTCTTGTTAGCTCTACTGCTGCTGAAGACACAGACGCCCACGTCCCGCAAGTGCAACACTGGGACGCGAACCTCAATGGAAAAGGAAAGGATTCTGGATTTCAACCGCTAGCGTATTTTAGCTGCAACATATGAATCAAGACGCTATGACTGAAAAAAATTTGATTGACAGATGACCGCTGATATATGATTGGTCGAGATTTAGGTGTTCAGGCTGACGATAACTAACTGGCCTGCAGAAGATAATGAAGAAAAACACTGATTTTAAGACAGGATTTTTCATAAAATAGAAATATTGGGACAATATGGTCTGAAATATGGAGATTTCAGTGAGAAGCTTCATTTCTTCCTTAAAATGACTCCTAATGACAGAATCTGGGCAAAGAAGACAAACCGACGTCCAAACGAGCTTTCAGACGATGATGAGATGATTTTTTCCTGAATGAATTAGGAGGCTAAGTAAAAACCAGGGGCTGGGATTATCTCCCCGGTGTAAGACATGAACTCTACCAAGGTTAGGGTCGTCCAGCTGTTACAGCCAACTGCTTACCTGCACATGTGATAACAAGGCCTTCTATACACATCTAGAAACTATGCTCCCGAAAACCTGGAGCCATCCATTCCAGCCCTCTCCCCATCCCAGTTCACCTCTCTGTCCCGCTGCATTCATGCTACAGCACAGGAGGAAGCAAAGTGATTTATTACAGCGACTCTCTCAAACACTCACACACCAAACAGGGGGTGATATATCGCAGTGCAGGTAGGCAGTAGTTCAAGGGTAGGTGATTCGTTTTTACAAACACTGAACACCAAATTACACCTGCACATGTAGATTGAAGGCAGAGTCTCAGACATACGCTCACCAATCACTATAAAGATTAAAGAGCCTTTTACTGCAAAATAGGAGAGAGAGAGAGCAGTAATGATGATGCTTTCAGAGAACAGTGAGAGCCGAGGTGAAAACTTCTTTCACAAATAAGGCGAGAAATGAGGCTCATATATATAATGTCATAAATATAATGACCTGCTGTCATTGGACCAATTTCATCTTCAACAAGCAGATCAATAGAAAACACTTAAAAATCAACAGTTTTATTGATTTAAGACTTCATTTCTTTTCTATGGCTTTTACTAAAAAAGAAAGACATAAACTGGACATTTGTTACATCTGAAGTGTTTGTGTCACTGAATCCATGTTCAGACTAAAACAGGGTTCCAGTTTCTTCTGGAAGAAACTGGAACAAAGTCCTGCTAGTAGATCACATTTCGGAGAACGGGGATAGTTTCATTGAAAAGTCAACACACTATATCCACCAGGATACACACAGATTTAGAAGGAAGCCGGAGTACCTGGAGAGAACCGGCGCATGCTCAGGGAGAACATGCAAAGGACCCTGGGCAAGAAATTTGAACACGAAACCTCTTTGCTGCAAGGCAGTAGTGCTACCCTGAGCAGCCCTTCAATACAATCTAATTAAGATACATTTTAAACTGTAGAAACGTTGACTCTTTCATTTCCAAATAAGCAAGAAAAACTAGAATAGGTCCACTGGGTGTGAATGAGTGACTGAAGGTTATTAAGATTGAAGCTGTAAAATAAAAACAATAAAAAGACATATTTTGGTTAAAAAAGATCTTTGACCAAGCTGAACAAAGAATTAAATATGGCTGCTTTTTCTAAAATAAAACCACAGCAAAAAAACAAAACGTCTGAATGTTAAACCAGAAAAGTTAAACTGGGCTTGATGTCATCCTTAGATTAAGCTCAAACATGGATGTCAGAATAACTCTTTCCCTCAAGATCAACTATAAATCATCCATTTTTAAATCCACGTATTCGTCTTCAGACCTGCAGGGTCCAGTGGGAGCTGCACTCGGACAGACAGAACGCCACTCTGTCACACGGGAACAAGACATAAAGACACAGGCTAAAGGAGAAACTCTGTCATTAGGAAATCACCCGCAACCTTAAGCCCAACAAACGGCTTTATCTGTGAGCTGTTAGTTTTTATTCAGAAATGTGAGCCACCTTAAAGATGTTTCTTCGCTAATCTCTGCAGAGGATCAGAATGTAGAATGACGGATTATAAACCATAGTGACTTTTTGTTCTGCTGGTCTTATAATCACCAGAATAACAACATGAACATGATAGGATCTTTTTTCATGGACAGCACACAAAATATTGGCAATACACACCCTGTCAAGCTATCTTCTAATGTATTTCTCAAGATTTGAAACCTTCAAATTCAGGGTTAGATTACGAATAAAGAAATAACCATCAAGTCCAGTTCCATGTTTTGGATTAACAAGAATTGAATAGGTGCAAAGAAAACCAGCATCCCAGCACTGGATCCAGTGCCTCTGGCAGCTAAAGCTGAGTCCCAGCACTGGTTCACCACTGGAACCAGTTGGTTGGAAAAGCCTTAATTCGATTCTCTTTTAAAAACTGTAAAATGAATAAACAGGAAAGCATTAAAGGGCAGCTCTAAAGTAAATGATGGCGTTTGGTATTAGGGCGACTGAGCCGCTCTGCTGTCTGTTTGGTTTAAACTGGCTGCCCCAGGCTTTAATTTAAAAGTCAGCCTTTACAGAATCCCCACACAAACCAAGCCAAGCGAACATATGCAGGCTGGCTGGAAATGGCTACAGTAGAGGCCTGAAAGCCACACAGTCCAGCTATAGAAAAACTCTTTCCCAGAGCTACATAATCCATCAGCAGCCAGAGCGGCGTTCAGAGGGGGGATGGTCACACAGAGAGCCTTTTATAACCTGCTTCTTCTGTTTTCATTTGTTTCCATCAAATTCCACTTGTGTCAGGATCGATTGAATCCACTGAATGTGAAGCGATGCACCCTGGGGTCATGTATGCAGCCACTGCACCGCAATCCTCCTCTCTAAAACACACACCAGCCCAGTCCGTGTGCATGTGGAAAGTCGATGGTGGTAGAAGTGCACATTTTTGAACTGAGGTTTATTAAAGTGTCCATTCTGTGTATCTGCGGCTTAGCAGGAGCTGATGCGTCTGAGTGTATTTGTTTCTTAATGAGACTAGGGGACTGTCCCTGGTCCTGACAAATGGGTCGCCATCTAAAATGCCTTTCTGACCCTGCTGTCACATCACATCCAAGTCTACTGCAAGATGTGAGTAGTGTACGTGTGAAGCAGCGAGTAACTCCCTTAGCCCACCTCTGAGAACAGCAGGTCAGGGACAGAGACACCGCTACAAGATCCAGACACGGTGAGAAGAAAGGACACCTCTATGGTGATCAAAGCTTGATCCGAAAGCAAATTCTAAAGATACAAACTTGCTGCCCTCAAGTATTCAGGAATGTCAACACAACTGCCAAAAAGAAAGAAAAAAACCCAGCTAAATTGATCCTAGAGAGGCAACCCTTGTGGCCCATCAATCTGGAAGAGGTCGTGAAGGTCGGGAACTTTGTTATTTTCCCTCAAACAGAAAAACAAAATGTTATGCAAGTAGTGTGTTGGACGGGACGCTGAAATGTAAAACCATGCCAAGACTGCATTCTGAGCTTCCTCGTACCAGAGGGGAAAAGTAAAACTGCAGTGCCACCATTTCTGCAGGTTGGAGAGAGATGCCAGAGGAAGGCTTAAGTTTCTAAAAATGTCTCTGATATCTCGCCACAAAGTCACATTTTAAAGCGAAAACCGCCATAATTTAGAAAACAATGTAAAGTACACAGGCAAGAAACACAGTGTAGGAAGATTGGGTTTGGAAAATACCATTAGCAGGGTACATTTAGGGCGTATTAGGTAGTAGGAAAGAGCTTGGAATGGGAGAAGCCACATGATTTAAGGTATTTCCTGTCTTTCATGCAGAAATTTCATTACAATTTTAATTTCTGGTGCGATGAAGCAATAATCATATCATACACACCTGATAATTTCATCATTCACCAAGCTTTGATTTAAGTCCAGCGTTTAACCTGCCTTCCAGGGAGGAAGAAGGAGAGATGATCCATGTTCCTCCGACATCCTTGCACCAAGCTGGTTCTTGGTTCGATTCCCGGCCTGGGGTCTTTCTGCATGGATTTTTCATGTTCTCCCTGAGCATGCATGGGTTCTCTCCGGGTACTCTGGCTTCCTCCCCCAGTCCAAAAACATGACTGTTAGGTTAATTGGCTTCTCTAAATTCTCCATAAGTGTGAGTGTGTGCGTGAATGGTTGTTTGTTGTGTGTGTCTCTGTGTTGCCCTGCAATGGACTGGCGGCCTGTCCAGGGTGGACCCCGCCTCTCGCCTATTGACAGCTGGAGATAGGCACCAGCACCCCTTGCGACCCCAATTGGGACAAGCATATTTTTTTACTCTGACTCCACCCTTTCACAGAGTCTGGCTAGGAGATGGCACTTCTCTTTAGATCTTAATGTCCACAAGTCATGACAGAAAGAATATTTTAGTGCAACCATTGATGTTTAAAAAGGAATTGTAGGGGACCAGCCAAGGACCAGCTAAGGGCCAGTCACGGACCGGCCAAGGACCAGCCAAGCGCAACCCAAGGGCCAGTGAAGGACCAGCCAAGGACCAGCATAGCATCAGCCAAGGGCCAGTCAAGGACCAGCCAAGGACCAGCTAAGGGCCAGTCAAGGACCAGCTAAGGGCCAGTCAAGGACCAGCCAAGGGCCAGTCAAGGAACAGCCAAGGACCAGCTAAGGGCCAGTCAAAGACCAGCTAAGGGCCAGTGAAGGACCGGCCAAGGACCAGCATAGTGCCAGCCAAGGGCCAGTCAAGGACCAGCCAAGCACAACCCAAGTGCCAGTCAAGGACTGGCCAAGGACCAGCCAAGGACCAGCCAAGGGCCAGTCAAGGACCAGCCAAGAATCAGTCAAGGACCAGCCAAGGACCAGCCAAGGACCAGGCAAGGACCAGCCAAGGACCAGCCAAGGACCAGGCAAGGACCAGTCAA
>JAGKQL010000001.1:47537153-47553652 GCA_018398635.1 Cyprinodon brontotheroides | reverse complement strand
TTGACTGGTCCTTGCCTGGTCCTTGGCTGGTCCTTGGCTGGTCCTTGCCTGGTCCTTGGCTGGTCCTTGGCTGGTCCTTGACTGATTCTTGGCGCTGGTCCTTGGCTGGCCCGCCCAGCCCAGCTGTCCTTGGCGCTGGTCGCCAGGCTAAGTCCTTGACACAACTTTTACCCAGGTCCCCGTGCTTGGCTGGTCGCCGGCTGGCGCGGCACAGCACTATGCTGGTGCTGGCGGTCCTTCACTGGCTATAGCTGGTCTTTGACTGGCCTTAGCGCTGGTCACTTGGCTGTTCCTTGACTGGCCCTTGGCTGTGGTCCTTGACTGGCCTGGCTGGTCCTTGACTGGCCCTTAGCTGGTCCTTGGCTGGTCCTTGACTGGCCCTTGGCTGGCTGCTCTTTGGTCCCCGGCTATCCTTCACTGGCAGTCTTTGGTTTGGCGCTTTGGCTGGTTCCTTGGTCGGTCGTGACGTAAGGCCCTTAGCTGGTCCTTGGCTGGTCCCCTACAATTCCTTTTTTTAAGCATCAATGGTTACTAAAATATTCTTTCTGTCATGACTTGTGTGGACATTAAGATCTAAAAGAGAAGTGCCATCTCCTAGCCAGACTCTGTGTGAAGGGGTGAGTCAGAGTAAAAAATATGCTTGTCCCAATTGGGGTGTAAAGGGGGGTGCTGGTGCCCATCTCCAGCTGTCAATGGGCGAGGCGGGGGTCCCACCTGGACGGGCCGCCCAGTCCATTTACAGGGCAACACAGAGACACACACAACAAACAACATTTCGCACACACTCACACTTATGGAGAATTTAGAGAAGCCAATTAACCCTAACGGTCATGTTTTTTGGACTGGGAGGAAGCAGAGTACCAGAGAGAACCCATGCATGCTCAGGAGAACATGAAAAATCCCATGCAGAAAAGACCCCAGGCGGAATCGAACCAAGAACCTGGCTTGGTGCAAGGCCAATGGGCTCTATGCACAGCTCCACTACTTCCTGAATTTAAGGCAGCTCACTTTGTTTCCTGTCTTTCATTACTGGGCATTCGATAATCCAGGTGTGTCTGGCCCAGTTACTTGGGTCTACACACCTGGATTTATCAGTATCCAATCATGAAAGACAGGAAACAAAGGAACTGCAATTAGGAAGTAGTGAGCTGCATAGAGCCTTATTGCTGCTACTGTAATTTTAAATGTACCTGCTTGTGGTATTTTTCAACCAATCTTTATTAACTGTGTTCTTGCCTGTGTAAAACATTGTTTTTCTAAAATGTCTAGTTTCTTTAAAAATGTGACTTTGTGAATATCAGGGACATTTTTTAGAAAACAAGCTTTCCTCTGGCATCCTCCTTAAACCCTGCCGGTAGTGCTGCAGAGTTTTACTTTTTCCTCTAAGTAGAGCCTAGTCTGATCTTGGCATGGTTTTGGAATGGCACGTCCCGTCCAACACTGCCCCATGCTGTTTTTTTTTCTGTTTGGGAAAAATAACAAAAGTTCGACCTTCCGACCTCTTCCAGCAGATTGATGGGCCAAAGTTTGCGTCCTACCGGATCGTTGCTGTTTTTTTAACCTTTTTGGTATTGTGTTGACATTCCTGAATACTTGAGGGCAGCAAGTTTGTATCTTTAGAATTTGCTTTTGGATCAAGCTTTTGATCACCATAGAGGTCCTTTCTTCTCACCGTGTCTGGATCTTGTAGCGGTGTCTCTGTCCCTGACCTGCTGTTCTCAGAGTTGGGCTAAAATGAGCGGCTAAGCTGCTTCACACGTACACTCCACATCTTGCAGTGGGCTTGGGGATGTGACGCACAGGTCAGAAAGGAGAGGCATTTTAGATGGCGACCCATTTGTCAGGACCAGGGACAGTCCCCTAGTCTCATTAAAAAACAAATACACTCAGGCGCGATCAGCTCCCTGCTATGCCGCAGATACACAGAATGGACACTTTAATAAACCTCGTTCAAAAAATGTGCACTTCTACCCACCATCGACTTTCCGCATGCACACGGACTGGGCTGGTGTGTGTTTTAGAGGAGGATTGCGGTGCAGTGGCTGCATACGCGACCCCAGGGTGCATTGCTTCACATTCAGTGGATTCAATCGATCCTGACACAAGTGGAATTTGATGGAAACAAATGAAAACAGAAGAAGCAGGTTATAAAAGGCTCTCTGTGTGTGACCATCCCCCCTCTGAACGCCGCTCTGGCTGCTGATGGATTATGTAGCTCTGGAAAGAGTTTTTCTATGGCTGGACTGTGTGGCTTTGCCTCATTGTAGCCATTTCAGCCAGCCTGCATATGTTCGCTATTTGGTTTTGTGGGGATTCTGTGCATTTGACTTTTAAATTAAAAGCCTGGGGCAGCCAGTTTAAACCAAACAGACAGCAGAGCGGCTCAGTCGCCTAATACCAAGCGCCATCATTTACTTTAGAGCTGCCCTTTTGCTTTCCTGTTTTATTCATTTTACAGTTTTTAAAAGAGAATCAATTAAAGGTTTTTTCCAACCAACTGGTTCCAGTGGTGAACCAGTGCTGGGACTCAGCTTTAGCTGCCGAGGCACTGGATCCAGTGCTGGGATGCTGGTTTTTCTTTGCACCTATTCAATTCTTGTTAATCAAAAACATGGAACTGGACTTGATGGTTATTTCTTTATTAAGTAATCCTAACCCTGAATTTGAAGGTTTCAAATCTTGAGAAATATATTTAGAAGATAGCTTGACAGGGTGTGTATTGCCAATATTTTGTATTGCTGTTCCATGAAAAAGATCCTATCATGTTCATGTTGTTATTCTGGTGATTATAAGACCAGCAGAACAAAAAGTCACTATGGTTTATAATCCGTCATTCTACATTCTGATCCTCTGCAGAGATTAGCTTAAGAAACATCTTTAAGGTGGCTCACATTTTAGAATAAAACTAACAGCTCACAGATAAAGCCGTTTGTTGGGCTTAAGGTTACTTGGGTGATTTCCTAATGACAGGATTTCTCCTTTAGCCTGTGCAATGTCTTTATGTCTTGTTCCCGTGTGACAGAGTGGCGTTCTGTCTGTCGAGTGCAGCTCCCGCACTGGACACAGGTCTGAAGCGAATGCGTGGATTTAAAATGGATGATTTATAGGTGGGAGTCTTGAGGGAAAGAAGAGTTATTCTGACATCCCATGTTTGAGCTTAATCTAAGAGTTGACGTAAAGCCCAGTTTAACTTTTCTGGTTTGCAACATTCAGGCGTTTTGTTTTTTGCTGTGGTTTTATTTTAGAAAAAGCAGCCATATTTAATTCTTTGTTCAGCTTGATTAGATCTTTTAGCAAATATGTCTTTTTATTGTTGTTTTATTTTACAGCTTCAATCTTAACCAATACCTTCAGTCACTCATTCACACCAGTGGACCTATTCTAGTTTTCTTGCTTATTTGGAAATGAAGAAAGGTCAACGTTTCTACAGTTTTAAAATGTATCTTAATTAGATTGTATTAGGGAAGGGCTGCTCAGGGTAGCACTACTGCCTTGCAGCAAAAAGAGGTTTCGTGTTCAAATTTCTTGCCCAGGGTCCTTTGCATGTGTTCTCCCTGAGCATGCTTGGCGGTTCTCTCTCAGGTACTCCGGCTTCCTTCTAAATCTGTGTGTATCTGGTGGATATAGTGTGTTGACTTTTTCAATGAAACTATCCCGTTCTCGAAATGTGATCTACTAGCAGGACTTTGTTCCAGTTTCTTCCAGAAGAAACTGGAACCCTATTTAATCTGAACATGGATTCAGTGACACAAACACTTCAGATGTAACAAATGTCCAGTTTATGTCTTTCTTTTTTAGTAAAAGCCATAGAAAAGAAATGAAGTCTTAAATCAATAAAACTGTTGATTTTTAAGTGTTTTCTATTGATCTGCTTGTTGAAGATGAAATTGGTCCAATGACAGCAGGTCATTATATTTATGACATTATATATATGAGCCTCATTTCTCGCCTTATTTGTGAAAGAAGTTTTCACCTCGGCTCTCACTGTTCTCTGAAAGCATCATCATTACTGCTCTCTCTCTCTCCTATTTTGCAGTAAAAGGCTCTTTAATCTTTATAGTGATTGGTGAGCGTATGTCTGAGACTCTGCCTTCAATCTACATGTGCAGGTGTAATTTGGTGTTCAGTGTTTGTAAAAACGAATCACCTACCCTTGAACTACTGCCTACCTGCACTGCGATATATCACCCCCTGTTTGGTGTGTGAGTGTTTGAGAGAGTCGCTGTAATAAATCACTTTGCTTCCTCCTGTGCTGTAGCATGAATGCAGCGGGACAGAGAGGTGAACTGGGATGGGGAGAGGGCTGGAATGGATGGCTCCAGGTTTTCGGGAGCATAGTTTCTAGATGTGTATAGAAGGCCTTGTTATCACATGTGCAGGTAAGCAGTTGGCTGTAACAGCTGGACGACCCTAACCTTGGTAGAGTTCATGTCTTACACCGGGGAGATAATCCCAGCCCCTGGTTTTTACTTAGCCTCCTAATTCATTCAGGAAAAAATCATCTCATCATCGTCTGAAAGCTCGTTTGGACGTCGGTTTGTCTTCTTTGCCCAGATTCTGTCATTAGGAGTCATTTTAAGGAAGAAATGAAGCTTCTCACTGAAATCTCCATATTTCAGACCATATTGTCCCAATATTTCTATTTTATGAAAAATCCTGTCTTAAAATCAGTGTTTTTCTTCATTATCTTCTGCAGGCCAGTTGGTTATCGTCAGCCTGAACACCTAAATTGACCAATCATATATCAGCGGTCATCTGTCAATCAAATTTTTTCAGTCATAGCGTCTTGATTCATATGTTGCAGCTAAAATGCGCATAGCGGTTGAAATCCAGAATCCTTTCCTTTTCCATTGAGTTGCGTCCCAGTGTTCCGCGCGGGATGGGCGTCTGTGTCTTCAGCGGCGTAGAGCTAACAGAACTGGCAGCGTTGCGAGGCAAAGGGCTCAAACATGGGCGACTGGAAGCCTTCTACACCAAACCAAGCTTCTGCCGCCCTGGCGTCCTCTTCACAAACATCTTAGTCCCGGCTTTCCTCCTCTAAATAAAAATGGATGCCGGAGGAGACTCATCCATGACCTCCGACACTAAACTCTCCTCCTCTTGCATGTTTCCTCTGTCCATGGCGTTCCTTGACAGCGTCGTTTCTAAGTCACCAATTTAGTGCTACTTGGTCCCAATGGAATTTCCCATTGGGAACCTACTAACACTAAGTTGCTAACTGGTTAGCAAGATGCTTCCGACAAACCGTACAACCAAACTGGCTTGTGAACCTTCGCCACAACAATCCGCCCCTTGATGTCGACCAATCACATTCACTTTATTCACTTGTGTAAAGTTGGACACCACTCTGGAAAAATGGCGGAGGGAAATGGAGCGGCGCTTCCTACGACTTTAAAGAAATCACGGAAGATTTCTCTAATATAAAAAAAGTAAAAAGAAGCCAGAAATGTTTGAAGAATACAGCAAAGGATGTAACTTAGTGCTGAAACTATTAATTAGATTAATCAATTACTTGAAATAATCATCAACTAATTTGTAATCAATTATTCGTTAACTGGAGTATAGAGACTCTTAAACATGCCTTTAGCTGACAGAGGACCCACTTAGAGCAGGAATTATACCAAGATTGTAAAAAATATACATAAATATTTTTGCTTTCAAGATTAAAACCTTTTTCTCCTGTCAACATGGTCTACCCAGAACTCCTCAATTGACTTTAGTTTCACCTGGTTTCATTTAGTAAAAATCTTCTTTAATGAACTGTTTTTCTATCTGATCAGTTAATCAAAAAAAATAAATAAATCAATAAGATTAATTTTTCAAAAAATAATAACTAGTTGCAGCCCTAGATCTAACCCTCTGTTTCCAGATTTCCAGAATAAATGTTATTTTACAGCTGCAGAGTTTAATACATCTTTGTTTCTGCAAAAGCTAGTTCTGCTACCTGTACCGGCACCTGATGATTCTGATATATCTTTAGCCCCAAAATGAATTTGTATCTGTTGGATGGCGTTAACATTTTACAAATATAATAGGGCATTGGGAAATGACATGTGTCATATGTCAGCCTGTCCGCAGCACACAGCTCAATCTGGATAATTATGAGGTAGGAAACGCATGAGGCGATTATTGCAAGTGATGATCTGCATAGTGCCATCTGTTCTACTCTCCACTGAGTACAAAGACACACACACACACACACCCCACACACACACACAGGCAGGAACAAGGTGTGGCGGACACGAAACCCTTTCTACATAATATCACTGGATGTACACTATGCATCGCACACACTGCCAGATACATTTCACATAAAAAAAGAGAAAAACACAGGGCAGGATGAAAAGGAAGGAAGGAAGCTGGGGAATTAGAGGTGGCTGAGGCCACCAGGCTGTGCACGAACTGACTGAGATTAATGATGTTTATTGACAGATGAGCGATGGATTTCATTTTATTTGGTCAGTGAACTGACAAAGGTTTTACGCAACAAGAAGTTGGGGAAAAACACCAATCTATTGCATTCAGAGTTCCCAAGTGCAGCATTTAGTTTCACTCACTTGAGCAGGAAATCAAAAGTATTCCAGGCATTTTAGGGGAAAGGGAATATACCCAGAGAGAACATAGTCAAACATGTCTGAGAATTTCGGTCAGAACCAGTTTTGTCCTGCTGTGGCTACTCCATGACACCAGCTGCTCTGTCCACAGGAGGATGGACTGTCACTACCTGATCCGTCCTGGAAAACACGATCCGGTACCAACGGCTCATTCCACATATTGCAACCAGACCATCGTCTGGTTGATTTGGCCTTTGATACCATGAAGAACTGTATACTGCTTGGATGCCAAAATAATTGCCATCATAAGCTTTGTCAAGCTACTTTTTTTTGAAGCCAGGAAAAGGGGCTAAAACAAAAGTGAATCCAGTAGAACTTTTTGTGCCTACCAGGAATGGATGACAATTAGGGGGTGTGCAAGTAAATCTTCATGTGATGCATGGCGATTCTGATTTTTGTGATCTACTGCATCGATTCTTGATGCAAGTATCGATTTCTTAATTAACAAAAAGGAATAAATAAAATACATTAATGGTTGGCACACATCAGCCAAAACACAAATGAGAATACAACTTTCAGTCCAAATAGATGGCAAACTGCGGATACTTTCTGACGGGTCATTCATAAACAAAACATGGAGGCTGAGGAAGTGCCCAGCTCCATCACATTCAGAATCAGATGTTTGAATGCATTTTGGCTTTAAAACCGAAGGTAAAAAAGCGAGAATTGATATGCACGTGGCAATTTCGAAAGGGAAATGCTCAAACATTTTGAATACTTCCATTTCATGGTTTTAAGGACCACTGAGGGTCATGTAAAAGCGGCACTGTTATTTTTTTAAGTTTTATGAATTCTAAGCACTTTTTTGTCGAGTGTGTCCATTTTGTTTTCATGGCAACACCTTCAAAAAGTCATTTCAATAAATACAGATATGCATATGAATTCAGTTGCTTTCAGTTATGTATCAATTGAAGACACTATGCAGATCATACCCAGCCAGTCAGCCACTGGTAATGGCTGACTGGCTTTTTCTTACAGTGTTCAATGAAAATATCACGATGAATCAAGTATCGCGATGCATCGTGATAGAATCGCATCGTGGCATGTGAATCGTGATTCGGATCGAATCGTGACTTCTTTGGCAATACCCACCCCTAGTGACAATGGTTGAATAAACTGACTCAATGTGACTGGATGATCTGGTGAACTGGTGTAAAGTGCCCTGAGATGACATTTGTAGTGAATTGGCACTATATACTGTAAATAAACTGAATTGAATTTAATTGTATTAAACTTTTGGCTCTCAAAATGGTATTGGTGCCCTATTTGTTGGTACTCACCGATACGATACAATTTCAATTCAATTCAGTTTATTTGATAAAAGCCTGATCCTGTTTTATAATGTCGTACAGAGAGGTAGGGCTCAAAGCCTTCGTCTGAGAGGTCGCCAATGGTATAGTATTTACTGATGGGAGGGAAAACTTTCGCTGTTTTTAGGGCTTCATAGTAATATTGTAGTTTCCATTCTTAGACTGTAGAGCATTTTGCATGCTGCATGTTTAGCATAAGAGGGCATGAGGATTGAATTGCAATCATACCTGTTACGCCTTCATCAAGAAGAATGATCCTCTCCAGGGCTGATAGGACTTTTCAGACCATTACTTTGGCTTGCATGCCCCCCAGCAGATATAGGGAAAAATCCAAGAGCAGAGAGTCTCTTATTGGCGGTAGGTTTCATTTTGGGGGCTGCTTAGTCAGATCCTGCAGAAACAGGGGCAGGTGTCTCTCTGAAGGTGATGGATAAACCACAGCAGGAGCAGCCGCCAAGCTGTCATAAATTAAAACTCCTGGCTCTAATGAAACAAAATATGTTACTGCTTTTTCTTTACTACTCTGTCAATATTGCTGCGGCGCTGCGTTAATAGGACCATCTGCATACAGGTTCTGAGTTTCTTTCCCCCACTGGAGCACAGGACTGATGAAGGAAGCTAAAGCTAAGAGGGATGCTGGGAGTTCCTGTAAACTCAGCACACAGCCAAAACCCACACCCACCACACACACACACACACACCCCGAAAGACTCAACTCAGAGGTCACTGTCGGCCTCAGGCCAAAGGCAGAGCAGTCACTCAAAAGACAAAGACAAGTGCCTGTCTGTGCTCGCGTACATTACTTTGTAGCGTGACACGGTTTTGTCACTGTGGTGTTTTCAGCAGCCATGATTATCTGACAGGGTTTGCTCCTTTTTTTCTCTAGCAGGTTACACTCATGATGCACGCTTGGCTGGGCACATAGAAGTAAACCACACACAGGGACTCTCTATTGGTCCTCTGTGGGCAGAATAAACAGGCGTCTACTGGCCCTGCGTGCCTCGGTATTCACACCGCCCCTGAATAACACACAGATATAGATAGATATAGAATAGATAGAAGGTAGATAGATGTAAATAGACGAAGGTAGATAGATAATAGATAAAGAATGTATAAATACTTGAGATTAGATTGAATGATTGGTTGAATTTAGTACCCAGAGATTTGTGGCAAGCAGCAAGAGCCCAAAAGTGATTCATGGGATTTTGCATCTGTGCAAAGGAAAAATCCACCAACCAAATCATGCATTGTGCTAGCTTTGATTTATGTGTCACTGAAGAAAATGTAAAACTTGAGCTCATCTGGATGATGTGGAGAATGTGAGCAGAACAAAAAGGAAAAACACCACGGGGATCTGGATGCAGTCCCCTGCCTGCTCATCCTGGTTTGGTTAGAGCATCATGTCCCTAAAGTCCAAAGATGTTAAACTCCATCACTCATGTCTTTATACTCTCACGCTCCTTGAAAATGACAGACATTTGTTATTTCACTGGAGTTAAGTCGTTTGGATCAGATGTCTGATGTTTGTAAAAGATGTTTTTGGTCCTTGTGTTAAGATTTCCACTCTCTGTTTGAGTTTTTTTACCCAATGGTTCCCCAAAGTGGAAGACAAGTATTCTAAGCATGAAAATTCAGTGGAGGTACGGTGAAATCAATGGAATAAATGAACCATAAATGAGCAAAATCACAGGTCTGTAGGCAAAAGTTTGCTTCAGTACGAAAGTTTTGGAACTAGGAACTGGCATGATGACCTTTTGCACCTGATGTTTAGAAAAATCCCTCCAGCCTTGTCTGCAGGTATGGGCTGCCTACTGAGATGGTGGTTAGCCACAGAGTGCTCCTGACTTATTACATCAAATAAGGAATGTGTATACTTTTGAATTTTTCCTTTAATATTGAGGTCACTTAAGCAACCAATTACTGCTAACTCACTTTTAGTAGATGCACTGTATCAAATGAAGTGTATTTACCCTTAATTTAGTAGGTAAATGAGATAAATTAGCAATGGAATGGGTATTTTTACAATTTTAAAACCAAGATGATTGGATAAAAATGAACTTGAAATAAGACAATACAATTAATGTTTTTATTTTAGATATAAATTGTATTTGTTCCATTTGCCAAAGTGTCTCACTTTCCTCATAATTAAAAAAGATAAAATGCACTTATTTTTAGAAAAAAAAAAATGACTTATTTAGAATATTTATCTTTTGCAATGTCTGGTGGTGGGGGGATATGCAACTCAAAAGCTCAAAGAAACAAATGCTTCACATTTCTTTTGGTTGTAACTAGGGCAACTCCTACAAATACACTACAAAAACCACCTTATTATTTACCCGCATTTTAAGTATGTCCGTAAAATGATCTGCCAATGGAGATCAGTATTTTTTTTCTACAAAAATATGATAATTAGATAATATTCACTTGAAATATAAGACAATGCAATTGTTTCTTCTTATTTTTAAATGTAAAATTGTCTTGTTCCATTGGCAAAATGTGTCATACATCCCCATTCATTAAAAATGCATTTATTTTGAAGAAAAAAATAACTTTTAGATTTACATTTTTGCAGTAAGATAGATGGGGCGTAACCTTTTCCACAGTCGGTCCTAATGGAAGAGATTGAGGGTTTGTGTTTGTAGGCTGGCCAGATGTGATAGTATGGCAGCCACTACAAATTCAAGCAATAACAAAAATGTCTTAAACAAAGGGTATCCACCCTTGATTTGAACAGGTTAATAAGATGGTCTGTTAATTAGAATATGTATTTTTTAGTCTTAAATGAGATAATTGAATAATGCACTAGAAATAACCCAATGCAATTGTTTTTCCTTATTCCAAATGTAAATTGTCTTGTTGTTCTATTTGCACACGGAAAAAAATCGAAATCTAGATAAATAATTTTCCTTAAGATAGTGTTTTTTTTGTTCTTATTACTGAAGCATTAAAAGAGGACATTTTCCGCCAATGGGGCAAGACAATTTACCTTTAAAATAAAAACACAGTTGCATTGTCTTATTTCAAGTTCATTTTATCAATTATCATATTTTAAAAATTGTAAAAATACTCATTCCGTTAGCAAGCTATCTCATTTACCTACTCAAATTAAAGGTAAATACACTAATTTAAGAAATATTCACTTATTTCTAGATAATCTTTCCAGTGCAAAGATACAACTCACTGCGTCTGCAATTCCTGAATAATTCACTGTTGAAAAGTATGACATGCATTTTTTTCATTGTAGAGTGGAGCACTTTTCCACGGGCGCTCCACCAGTGGAACAAGGTGAAGAGGGTTACAGTGATTTTGTCCAGAAGCTGGCCACATGTAGTAGAGCTGAAGCGGGTTGGCGTGGTGGCAGCCTGACACTCAAAGAGACGTAAACACGCGCTACACTAAACATGATTACAGGCTGTTTTGTTTGAGAAAAGTGGGTAACATATTGCTCACTCTTGTGGCTTCCCAGCGGACGTGGCTGGCGATTTCCCCCTTACCGCACATGTACAAATCATTCTCTAAAGAGCACATTAGCAAGGAAAACTATTGATTGCCGGGGGACAGGTCACTGCGTGTTGGCATGTTCATCTGGATGTGCGACCCCTTGATTATACACTGGGTAATTCATGGAAAACTCGGAAACTCCAACATTTCTCTCCCCAACGTCGCCCAACACTTGTTACATACATGCCTCATAACTCCAGATTATTTAAAATATAGATGGATCTTTTTTAAATAGACCGCCATTGCATGGGTTAGATGTGGATGAGATGAAATCCATCCAATCTGTTATAAACATTTAATCCTTGAAAGGTCGCAGGGGAACAAATTACCGGTCCGTCACAGGGCCCAGATTAAATCAAAGTGCAGAGATGTGGCCGAGCCGCTCTGCGTTGAGGGGATCTGGGGAGGTGTGTGACAGTTTGTGTTGGTTGTGACAGTTCGTCATTATGTGTCTTTCTGTAATTGTACCCAGAGGACAGAGTAGTTTAGCACTATTTTATACTTTAGTACACCTCAAAGAAAAGGAAGAGGAAGGATCTCAGAAAGTTATAAGAGAGAGCAGATAATGGCTGAGGGGAAAAAAGACGGTCATTTTAGCTCAATTAAGCAACAGTCTCTCCCTATTTAGTTTCCTTTGTCCTTCTCTATTTGTTTCAAGGAGGTATTTATGGAGGCACATCTTCCACGCTCCTTCGAAAAGAAAAATGCAAAAAAAAAAAAAGGCACTTTTGTTTTTATCCTTAAGGTTAGAGCTGTCATTGTAAAGGCAAAGTGAGGCTCTTTCACAGGCTGGGCCAATCGTGCATTTTCCATCTGATATAGCAGAATTATTGGATCTAATTTTATAATTATTTACACATCTTCAACGGGAAAAAAACCAGACTTAAGTGCAGGTCAGTCAGAATTAAAAGCAGTGCAATAAGACCACTCACCCTGGTAGAAATCATTCCAGCTATTTTCACCACATATCATCAAATAATATAGAATCATTTTTTGGCTAGGGTGAAGATTCTGAGTCATCCAGTCAGTCCAAAAAGGTTTAAAAACAATCCTCTGGACTTTGTTTCCAGGTCGAAGACTTTCACTCATCGGCTCAATTTGCATGTTTTCTAAACCAAAACCAGTTTTTGTTTTGGTCCACTCATAAAGCCAGACTCCAACACTATTTCTGACACTTTGAATTGAAAAATCTTCCTGGATGGGGAAGCAAAACATCTTCAAACTTGGAAACAAAGTTCAGTGGATTGTTTTAACTTTTTGGATTCAGGTTTTGGTTTGTAAATCGACCAGATTTAATTAAGCTAAAGGGCAACAAATGTTTATGCAAATTACCCTCTGACACCTAAGCCACTTATTTTGGTTTAAAGGCCTTTAGGCTCAATTCTCATTTCCACCACAGGAACTTTAACCAAAAACCAGGTTAGTTTTTTCTAAGTTGCTCATTAAGCCCTCTGCATTTTAAAAACATTTAAAAATTTGAACCGTTAGAAAAGCTGGCAGGAAGCAGAGTTTATTTGTCTTCCGGGGTCTTTCAGTGGAAGTCAGTGGAGCGAGAGCATTTTATATTGGCTGATTTAAAAAGTCGGGTTCAATTATCAGTCTTAATGTTGTAGAGTTTGGATTTTCTCTTAAGTTTAATAAACTTTATCCAGTAGTAACTTTTAGCAGTAGTTTTTCATCCAATCTAAGTCCTTTATTTAGTCAGTTTTAAAGTGTTATAGTGAAAGAATTACAACTCTATGGATGATTGGCACACTTATTATCATTTATATAGAATTCATAACACATGTCAATTTTAGGAAACTTTACAGAAACCAAATTGAATCAGATCAAGGGATTATAAAGTTTTTTTTTTTTTGTCTAAGTAAAAAACAGCTGATTGCATTCAGTCACTGCTTTGAAGGGCAGGTGGGGGCAACGTGGACATTCCGAATTTGGTACATTGTGTCATTGACTCTTCAGCAATCCCTCACCAGCATGCAGCAGTGGAGAGAAAAGCTCGCTTTTAACAGGAAGAAACCTCCAGCAGGGCCGACAGTTGAGGCACTGATTCATAAATACGGAACACCATGTAGATACCGGCATGAAACGCTGCGTTATCTATGTCAACAAAGAAGTAACAAGTTTTTAGGTGATTAGGTGTTTGAGTATGACTTTTATGACAAGCCCCTCAGGTTTCTTTATCCCTGTATTAGTAACTACCTGACAGCGGTAATATCGACTTTATGCTGTGGTTTGCTGTTCTTTAGGGTTTAGGTGTCTCCCTGTTGCCACACGCCTGACAGATGACTGACTGATTAACAGGCTTGTGCAGCACTTGCTGCCTGCTGAGGAGGTCCGATCATTTACATCAGGTGTGCTGCGACAGGGACACATCTAAGGTATGCAGGACATGGTCCCTGAGGGAAGAGCTGCTGTCTGTGTAAGTTCTATGAATGCTGACCTCTCTAACACAACAAGACTCACTTCCAGCAGAACCCAAAAGCTCAAAATACTTTAGAAAACATTGAACAGTTCTGATCTAATAGACGTTATTAAATAAATGTTTTCCACTGCAAAAATAAAGCTGCATGAAAGAAGAAGAAGCTGGACTTCTTTATTTATTATTTAATTGAGGGTCTTGTTTCATTCAGCTAATTTGCCTTGGTGTGTTTTTTTATTTGCAGCTCTATAGATAATCTAGCGATGATATTTTGGGGCAATATTTGATTGTTTTTAAGTCCTTCGCTCCTCCGTGATCCATGCCTGAAGCTGGATTGCTGCTAAATGTAGGAACATAAGAGCAGAAATCTGGCCGATTCATGCATATGGCTCATTAAACCACATATTTGCTGAGAGCGCATATTGCAACAGATGGTATTGGGTAAACATAAGCAAGCCATTTAAGACAAGAGGAACATCTGGAGATGTTCTGTCTTCACATTGTAGCCTCTAAGACATATTTTGTGGTAACTCTCCATGATCATATAACGTTATTTAATTCCTTTCCTCTGTGCTGGAAATGAGTCCCAATTACAGAACATCAACAGCTAAAGGCTACTGGTTTATGTGTGCCTATATACTCTGCCCATAATTATATTCATAAGTTTATGAGGGCTTAACATGGATTGATGGTTCTGTTTATCTGCGCTTAATACTGAGCTCTGCACAACAGCTTCATACTGTCCTTATTAATCCTGTTTACATGGAGAGTTTTATCGATGTGAGAATGATTTTGTTTATTCTCCTGGCAGACGGAAACTAAACTGATGTTGGGGAGGAGAAATTAGGTAATAATAACAGGGTGGCTGAGTGTGTACATGATAAGTTTTTAAGCTTTACCCTGTCCTTTCCTATTTTCAAAGTATATAATGAAATGAAGACTTTTTCATAGAGAGTTATTTAATAAAACTTTTTTTTTTCCTTTTTTTTCCAGAACGAACTGGAAAAAAAGAATCTGGAATCTAATTTCCTTCTTTAGAAGCTGTGATTTGTGGCGATGAATAAAGTCAGACATGTGTTCAAACTCCAAATGGCTAAATAACATCTAGCCATATCTCATGGGGAGAGGGGAGTGGCGGCCTAGTGGTTAGGGCATAGAGCTTGGAATCCTGAGGTTGTGAGTTTGAAACCCACTCCCACAAACTAACACTCTGGGTCCCTGAGCAAGACCCTTAACCAAACTCTGCTCACCATACAATGGCAGCCCACTGCTCCCCAAGGGAATGGGTTAAATGCAGAGTGAATTTCTCCAGATGGATTCAATTATTATTATCAGGTTCCTTAAAAGAGGCATTCCGAACGATGCACTGGAAAAATGATCAGAAATAATGTGGTAGGGTGCCGGTAAGTGTTTTGCACAAGGCACATACAGCAGCCTACAGTTATTACCGCTAAACAGGGTAGCCAAGAGGTACAAAAGGCACTTCAGATGCATGAAATCACCAGCAAAAACAAAAAGATTAGACCATCAAACACAAAAAATGGGATTAACACACAAATTACATCGCGAAGGACAAGTTCTGCATTCATACAAAATAAAGCTGTAAAATGCAAATGGACTGCAAATACAAAAGGCAATCAAACACACATAAATGGTGCTAACATGCAAAAGCGTTCTACGTTCAAATTGGTCAGTCAGAAAAAACAGGCTCACTGGGAAGTACACTGCAAGATGCTTGAAAGAAGTTCTAAACATTAGCCTATCTGGCCAATCACAAAAGAAGTTAAACATTTATGGGAGCTGTGTAATATTTGGCCTAAACAAATACAGACTATTTTTTGAAGAGGTAGGGCGTCCAAACTGGTATTTTTTATAGATTTTAGTCAGCAACTAAACAAACTGAATTTTGCTCCTTTTTAAATGCACTAAACAAGTTTCCTTTTCAGAGTTAGGTAAAACAATAATCTGGAAAACATTTCTCCAGTAGAGTTTTTAGATGTTTTCAATGAGCATCCCCATATCACAAACATGAAGGTGCACCTGATCTGGAAATAAATAAATATGTCTTAAATAAAAGAGTTTATTTATGCTTAATTTGAGTAGTTATGGGATGATCTACCAATGGAATAAGCTGTTTTACTACAAAAAAATAATTAGATAAGATGCGATTGAAATAAGGGACTGCAATATATATATTTATTTGTTTTATTGGCAAAAGTGTCTCCTTAACCCCTAATTCAAGAAAAATGCAGTTATTTTAAGAAAAAAAGACTTTTTATCTAGATTTTATTTTTTTTTTGCAGTGCCAATGATCATGGCCCAGCTTTTACTATGGGCTGAAATTGTCTCAGTAAAGATAAATTACCTTGAGATGGCGTGTTGTTGTGAATTTGTGCTATGGAAATAAACTAAGCTGAACTGAATTGAAAATGCTGAGAACCAATCAAGTGACGGCGGCGTTCTGTTGGTAGCTTTGGAATTCAGTTTCACTGTTTCTAGGGATGCATGATATAATCTGCCCCCTATCGGTATCGGCCTTAAAACTGAATATCGGACATCGGCCACCCCACCGATATTTGATCAGCTTCTGAGTTTCTAAAGTCTAAAAAAAAAAAAAAATACTGCTTCTTCTTCCTCAAAAACGTTTTTTTT
>JAGKQL010000001.1:47441578-47527201 GCA_018398635.1 Cyprinodon brontotheroides | reverse complement strand
ACAATCTAAATACCCTTTCAGTATCACAGTGTGCATGTAGGCTATTTCCTTTCTTTCTTGTGATCTACGGGTTACTCTTCATATATATATATGTATATATATATATATATATATATATATATATATATATGTTATATATATATATATATATATATATATATATATATATATATATATATATATATATATGTTATTGGGGATTCATGTAGTATAATATATATATAGATATATATATATTAATATATATATATCTATCTATACATATATTAAAATACATTATATATATAGCTATAGATACTGTATTCATATATATATATATCATTCATATATATACCAATCATTCGACATATATATCTATTCATCTCCAAAAGTATATACATACATATATGTAGATAAATGTATTAAATTACATCCTTTTATTCCAAATTAACAGAATGCTCTTCCTCCAAGAGAAGACACCACTTCAAAATTCATTAATTGTAAATAACGTTTGCAGTATCTCTGAAAAATATGTCAATTAGAAATTAGTGTATCGTCACATTCATATATTGTTTTAACACAGGGAAAAAAATAGTGCAACAGATTAAAACTAATGCTGCATAGAAAAAAACAAACACTAACGACATCTTATGCCATGTAAATATCAGGAAGTGAAGAAAATCGCAAATAAAAAGAAATATACCATATGAGAGAAATAAAATACAATAAAGCCCATGTCGTCCATGTTTTCTGTATCAGGACAAAATGTGGAAATGTGTGGTATGTATTAAGGCAGTGTGTGTGTGTTGGGGGGGGGAATCGGTGGCCTTTCTCAGACTTCATGGAGCCAATGGAGGCCAGGTTCAGCCATTATAACCTACTTTTATAAGAGCAGCATTTCTGATCCTCAGTTTCATCGTGTTTGTCTCATTCAGCTCAGCTGATGTTGAACATTAGTTGGACACTTTAAGGAGCGCCATGCACCAAGTCCATCTGCGCGTCCACGCTCAGCTAAACCTACGGCAAAAGTAGCTGAGCGTGGACGCGCAGGTGGACATGCTGCGTGGCGCCCCTTAAAGTGTCCAAGTAATGATCAACATCAGCTGAATGAGACAAACACAATACAATAGTTTACAGAACAAAGGAAGCCTGTTCCTTTTTTCTGTAAAGTATGTGACAGAGCTAAGCGGCCGGTCTGCGGGCTTCAACAGAGCAGCATTCAGCTCCAGCTCATCTTCCTGCAGCCCAGCCTGCTGCATCAGACCACTGCTGCACAGACAGTATGCGTCCAAACAAACAATGCTGCACGGAGCAGACCAGAGCAGCATAATTATTTCCTGTTGGGTGTCCGTGTGGAGCGTAATGGAAGCCAGGGCGCGTTTCTCCCTCCCAGAGGCTGCAGGAATATGCAGGAGGCTGGAGTTTGGTTAGAACGATGCCACGTCCTCCTCACGTCTCACTGTAAAACACAATCTATCATCAAACATGTTGGTTATCAGCTGTCCTGCTGTTTATTTACAATTATGGGACCGATTATTATTATTATCTACCTTGATATGTTAATAGTTGGATAAATAAGGCAGTTGGTTGGGCTTAAGGGGGAGTTCATATAAGGACGCACAGTTTGGATTAATGGATGTTTTTTTATCTTTCCATTATGTTGTTTTTATCAGTCCCTATACTTATAGGCTAGAAAAAAAGGAAAACGATTAAAAGGCGTTTAATCTCTACGTTTATGGAAGTTAAATTCTTTTAATTTTTCTTCCCTTATGAAATACATTGCGGTTATTGACCCTGTTACAAAAACAACAGGCTTATTTTTTGACACGATGGAATAATTGTCCTGGGCAGATAGCCTTTAGGTGTGGGTTTAATCTGGTTCCAGGGTTAGAGATGTAAACACATCCTGGACTGGACCCATCCCTCCCTCCCTCTCTCTCTGAGGAATACCGCGCTTTTATGAACAAAGGACTAAAATAATAGCGGGTGACTGAAAAGTGATTTATTTCTGTATTACATTAAGATACGATTCAAAGTCTTTTCCATGTCTTTGGCTTTCTGATTATTTCTGAAATAATCATAATAAAAAATTAGGGGAGGTAAAATGGAAAAAATCTGATGTTGGTTAAACGTTTGACTTCAAAGCAGAAAGAATAATTGTTCTTCTTCAGAGAAACAGATAATACGAAATAATAAATAAAGCAATAATAAATAAAGCATTCTCCTGCGCAGAGAATCAGCCTAAAGCCTGAGGCCGCAGATGGACGTTTCTTCACATTCACCGAGCTTCCCTCATTTATTGAAAAAATTAAAAACAAAAATAAACAATAAGATAAATAAATAAAAAAAAAATTTGATAAATTTTATTATAAAATAAGCTGCTTTATTCTACAATTATTATTACATATTATTATTATTATTATTATTACATTACATATTATTATTATTACATATTATTATTATTATTATTATTATTATTATTATTATTACATTATTATTATTATTATTATTATTATTATTATTATTATTATTACGGCCCATTATTATTATTACATTATTTTTATTATTATTATTACATATTATTACATTATTATTATTATTATTATTATTATTATTATTATTATTATTATTATTATTACATTATTATCATTATTATTGTTATTATTATTATCATTATATTATTACATTATTATTATTATTATTATTATTATTATTATTATTATTATTATTATTATTATCTAATGAACAGCCTGGCCGATGGTAGATTCTGCTCTCTAATGAACAGCCTGGCCTGATGGTAGATTCTGCTCTCTAATGAACAGATGGTAGGTTCTGTTCTCTAATGAACAGCCTGGTTGATGGTAGATTCTGCTCTCTAATGAACAGCCTGGTCGATGGTAGATTCTGCTCTCTAATGAACAGCCTGGTCGATGGTAGATTCTGCTCTCTAATGAACAGCCTGGCGATGGTAGATTCTGCTCTCTAATGAACAGCCTGGCTGATGGTAGATTCTGCTCTCTAATGGCCTGATGGGTAGATTCTGCTCTCTAATGAACAGCCTGGCTGATGGTAGATTCTGCTCTCTAATGAACAGCCTGGTAGATGGTAGATTCTGCTCTGTTCTCTAATGAACAGCTTGGCTGATCTAATGAACAGCCTGGTCGATGGTAGATTCTGCTCTCTAATGAACAGCCTGGTCGATGGTAGATTCTGCTCTCTAATGAACAGCCTGACTGATGGTAGATTCTGCTCTCTAATGAACAGCCTGGCCTGGAACAGCCTGGTCGATGGTAGATTCTGCTCTCTAATGAACAGCCTGGTCAATGGTGGAGCCTGGCCTGACTGATGGTAGATTCTGCTCTCTAATGAACAGCCTGGTTGATGGTAGATTCTGCTCTCTAATGAACAGCCTGGTCGATGGTAGATTCTGCTCTCTAATGAACAGCCTGGTCGATGGTAGATTCTGCTCTCTAATGAACAGCCTGGTCGATGGTAGATTCTGCTCTCTAATGAACAGCCTGGTTGATGGTAGATTCTGCTCTCTAATGAACAGCCTGGCTGATGGTAGATTCTGCTCTCTAATGAACAGCCTGGTTGATGGTAGATTCTGCTCTCTAATGAACAGCCTGGTTGATGGTAGATTCTGCTCTCTAATGAACAGCCTGAGAGATTCTGCTCTCTAATGAACAGCCTGGCCGATGGTAGATTCTGCTCTCTAATGAACAGCCTGGCCGATGGTAGATTCTGCTCTCTAATGAACAGCCTGACTGATGGTAGATTCTGCTCTCTAATGAACAGCCTGACTGATGGTAGATTCTGCTCTCTAATGAACAGCCTGGTCGATGGTAGATTCTGCTCTCTAATGAACAGCCTGACTGATGGTAGATTCTGCTCTCTAATGAACAGCCTGGTGGTAGATTCTGCTCTCTAATGAACAGCCTGGTCGGTAGATTCTGCTCTCTAATGAACAGCCTGACTGATGGTAGATTCTGCTCTCTAATGAACAGCCTGGTCGATGGTAGATTCTGCTCTCTAATGAACAGCCTGGAACAGCCTGGCCGATGGTAGATTCTGCTCTCTAATGAACAGCCTGGTTGATGGTAGATTCTGCTCTCTAATGAACAGCCTGGTTGATGGTAGATTCTGCTCTCTAATGAACAGCCTGGTAGATTCTGTTCTCTAATGAACAGCCTGATGGTAGAACAGCCTTCTGCTCTCTAATGAACAGCCTGGTGATGGTAGATTCTGCTCTCTAATGAACAGCCTGGTCGATGGTAGATTCTGCTCTCTAATGAACAGCCTGACTTATGGTAGATTCTGCTCTCTAATGAACAGCCTGGCGATGATAGATTCTGGTCTCTAATGAATGGCCTGGCCGATGGTAGATTCTGGTCTCTAATGAACAGCCTGATGGTAGATTCTGCTCTCTAATGAACAGCCTGGCCGATGGTAGATTCTGCTCTCTAATGAACAGCCTGACTGATGGTAGATTCTGCTCTAGATTCTGCTAATGAACAGCCTGGTCGATGGTAGATTCTGCTCTCTAATGAACAGCCTGGTTGATGGTAGATTCTGCTCTCTAATGAACAGCCTGGTTGATGGTAGATTCTGCTCTCTAATGAACAGCCTGACTGATGGTAGATTCTGCTCTCTAATGAACAGCCTGGCTGATGGTAGATTCTGCTCTCTAATGAACAGCCTGACTTGATGGTAGATTCTGCTCTCTAATGAACAGCCTGTCAAACGCATCTGTTTACTAATGTTTCTGCATAGCTGACCACACCAACGGGGAATTGTGTGTGTTTTATTTAAGGGAATATATTTATGTTTAAGTGACCATTAAACGGGTTTCTGCAGGAACTCTAACTCTGATGTATGTGAACACATCTCTCTCTCTCCTACCGCAGTTTTAGGTTGTAAACGTATAGTGCCGTCACACCGTTGACAGAGTGTCCGTGTTTTTGTGTGAAAATGTGCTAGGAGTCTAATTAATGCTTCTCGTGGGATGTAAACAGTGTCGTAAAAAGAATAAAGGCACCGCGTGGTGAAAAGGTGACTGGTTCAAACTGGGCTTATCTCTGCATCTCACAGAGTACCAAGTTGGTTTTTACTGCATTTTCCTTCACATCATTATCATAGTTTATTACATTTAGACCAGATACTAATTTAACAGAAATCACTAAGATGGAAATGTGCTTTCTGCCAGAAGTTGTGCATCAGTTTTGTGGCCTTAAAATACGGGGCAAAATAAACATGCATGCATAGTCGTATAAATTTCTAAATCTGTCAATATATCTAGTGAAATTTTTATTTGTTCCTCGCCACCTGCGGTAACTAGCTGTAGAAACAAATAGTTAAACCAAGAAAACAAATTTAGAAATTACATAGCTTCAGGTTACACCATTACATGAAAAATTTACAAGAACAAATTAAAAATGCATAATTACCGTTAAAAAATGTACATATAAAAGCAAAACAAATTACGATTACCACTCACAAATTTAAAAGCAAAATTTTAAAAATGTATGATTACAATCATAAACTTACAGACATAAATCACAAAATTACAAGCAAAAATAAAAAAAGTATGATTGCAATCACAACTTTACAAGTGGAAATAACAAATTAATAAGTTAAAATCACAAATTTGAGTTAAATTCATAAATTTGAAAGCAAAAAAATCAAAAAACAGTATGATTACAGTCACAAATGTACAAATGAAGATCACAAATTTACAAGTAAAAATCACATATTTTCAAGTTAAAATAAAAAAAGTACGATTAGCACTCAAAAATATAAGACCACTAACCACAAATGTACGAATGTTACAAAAGGCTCAAATTAAATTCACAGGTAAAAAAGACGAGTTTTCGAGTACAAATCTAAAACCCCTGATGCATACAGTTCCACGAAAACCCAGCTGTTGGAGGTTATGCACTTAAAAGATTGTGCCTACTGTCTCTTTAAAAGAGAAGAAGAGAAAGAGGAAGAAAACTGAAGCACTAAAAGTTGCACGGTGACTGCATTTAAAGCAACAGTAAAGGTAAAACTACTGATCTCTATTTATCCAATGGATTGCTGATAGGCTGTTGGTAGTACACGGTGCTGTGAAGTCACCAGTCACCATATTGGTACTCCCTACAAAGATTGGCCCGAATGTAAACAATATGTGCGTCATCACTGTAGTCAGATATTAAGAATATTACACACACACACACACACACACACACACACACACACACACACATCTATCTGATGATGTGCCAAACGTGCTAAATTGATGATGTACATGTAATAAAGATGTTTTGATTACACTGTTATGGTAATTTCATTAGAGGCATTTTATGGTGCGACTCCGTGAGAGTGGGGAGTACCAAGATGGCAGCAGGTGACTTTAGTTTTTTTCGGCCTAACAGCAATCCAGTGAATAAATAGAGATCAGTGGATATAACACACGATGATGGTTTTGCTTTAGTCTTTTTCCTCTTCTATGTGTTTAAAGGCAGTATGCGGAAAACCATAAAGTGCATTACTGCCACTAACTGGTAAGGAGTGCAACAGCTTCATCAAGGGTTTTAGATTCATACTCAAAATCTTGTGAATTTGTGATTTTACTTGTATTTTTGAGTTGTAACTCGTATTCATAACTGTTAAAGCTGTATTTCCAGATAAAACATCTGATATCACATCTATGTATAAGAGGTGTTAATACCAGTCTTGTTATGTTAATTGACATACATTTACAAACATGTACACATGCCTTTTTATTGACAGTCATTTTACCCCATACTCAAATGACCCTCAATAGACCAGTTATATCCAAATGAGAAAAAGCTGTTTGGCTTTGCAGCCAATTGTTGAATGCCAGAGCGACCAGAGTTTAACCATCATAGGGTAAATATAATGGAATCATTTCACTGCAAATTTGTTTGAAGAAAAAAATGTGCAGAAAAAAAAAATTGTGAAGTAAAGCAAACTGGGTTCTCGACCACATCTTGTTTAAAAATAATCACTGTTTTCTTGCAGTGCTTTATGGTCCAAATATCTCTTAAATGTGTTAAGGACAAAAGTTTAAAATAAAGTGGAAAACAGCAGAAATTTAAATATTAATGAATCAGTTAAAACAAAAAAAGGTTTTAGGATTAAAAAGGCTTTCATGTCAACAGTGATCAATTTGAAGAGAAAATCCAGGTTTTCAGCTGCAATGTGGGAATGCAGGACAAATGTGAATCTGCAAACTGCTGTTTAACCGCAATAATAAAAGTAAAGATGAAGCCAAAGATTGCAACGTAGATGTAACATGAAAGTGTTTTTAATTGAGTTTGGACTGATTGACAATAAGAACATCCTAGATAATTTCAAGCAGCCTAATGATGTTCAGTAGTTTTGTGTCTATAGGAAACTGGAAATGTTGGGATAATTCTAAACAGCCATAAATGTTCAATTTATTTATTTGTAAGTATCAATACATTTTCATTTAACTATGACAACATGGGAAAGATCTTCCAAAACATGTATTTAAAAGGTTGGACTGTTGCAGTGACCCAGTCCCAACAACATGCAACATGGTATAAATCCATTTGATTTTACCAACAAGCTTTTATTTTGGCAACAATTTATTTTATTCAGATCATTTGTAAAACTAAACTGTGACCTTGGGCTCTGAAAAATGAAAAAAAAAATCCCATGATGAAACAATTTGGAAAGATTGTCAGGGGCTAACTTTAATAAACATCTCAAATTAACATTGCACACAACTTTAGAAAGGGAGGGTTTGGAAAATGAACAACATTTTTAGGGACATAATAATGATAATCTAATAATAAAAATAATTATAATAATAATATAATCATAATAATAATAATCTAACCCCCCCATCAGTCAGATTCACAGCTGTGGCATGCCTGAGCTGATTTATATGACCGCGCTGCCCTGGGATTTGAGCAGCTTTCCAGCTATGACAGAACCTAATGCTAGCTAGACACAAATTTGGAAAAAAGTCCTGTGCTTTTTTTTTAAAACTTTTTTTTTGGAATAGCACAGATTTTATCACGTGTTAATCATGAAACTTTAAATTAAAATAAACAACGGTCCAATCTATATTGTATCAAATTACTACACCACATAAAAAATAATTTTCTAAACTATTAAAATAAAAAACATCTTTTTCGGATGCTCCCTGTATGCCTCTATGGGGAGGAGTTCCAGGTACGTCCCACCAGGAGGAAGCCCAGGGGACGACCCAGGACATGAAGGAGGGACTATGTGTCTTGGATGGTCTGGGTCCTGGGCCTGCCTTTGGCTTCCTCCAGCGGAGCTGAAGAAAGTGTCTCTGGTGAGGAAAGTCTGAGAGTCTCTGCTGGGACTGCTGCCCCTCCAACCTGCCCCCGGATGAAGCAGAAGATGACGAGTACGACGAGTACAAGAACCTTCAAAATCTCTCATCAATACAACATGTTTCTGAGTGTTTGCATCTGTTAGTCTCCCCTCATTGTCAGCAGTGGTTTCTTATCCATTGTTGGCTGATGCCATATCACAATACATAGGAAGATGACACAGCTTAACTAGTCCTAGTCCTACACCCTGAAGAGCCCAGAAACACATTCAATTGAATTTAAATCAGCCTTTTTCTTTAGTGCCAATTCATGTCGTCTCAAGGCACTTTACAGTTCACCAGATCATCCAGGCAGATTGATTCAGAGTTTTCTATCTAAGGACAAACCAGTTGATAAACTCATTGACTCAAATGCAGTCCCTCACACTGAGCATGCTTGTAGAAGACAGTGGAGAGTGAAAAAAACTAAATTTTAACAGGAAGAAAACCCCAGCAGAACCAGGCTCAGTGTGAGCGGCCATCTGCTGAGGCCGCACTGGGGTTCAAGGAGACAGAGAGGCAGAGACATAAAAGCAGCTTTAAAAGGCAGCCCCCATCCAGGAAACACACATAGCCAGGCAGACGAGGTCTGAGCCAAATCCCCATGTCAGAGGAATGAAGAGAGCACATCCAGTTAGTCACAGTCAGAGAAACAGGACTACACTGAGAAAAACACACCAATTTATAACACGGACTGAATGTCATACAGCAACAGCTTGCTGAAGGATCAGAACTTTGGGTTACTTGTCTTCCTCATGTTACCAGAGCATAAGCTGGAGTTGAAACAACAACTTTCTGATTAGAACTAGACCAGTCTTCATGGTGAGCAATGCTGGAAGCTACAGTACCTGCTGACTCTAGCTGTGTGAACCCAGTCAGGCAGGAAATGTTGCTGTCGTAGGTTAGTGTGGAGCTTCACAAAGTCACGGCTCTGCTTTGTTCACCAGAGAAACGTCTGTGTTTGTTAAACTCAGGGAAGGATGGAGGAAACCTCTGGATATCACCTCAGCTCTGCAGCAGGGAGAAGGCTGTATCCCTGCGGGGGTCTGTCTACTTTCAGATAAACAAACAGTGATAAGGCTATAACTGTTAGCATTACAGCTTCCCAAAACCTCACCCCACTCTTCGTTTCTTTTATCCATAAAGCTCTAATTTTTTAATAAAAAAAGGTTTTCTTTAAAAGTTAGTTATTTTTTTAAGTTATTTTTCAGGCTGCTGCAGCAGATGTGTCTCTTCAAGCCTTTGGAGAGTTTTGACGGACCAGACCGAGCTTCTTCTCTGTTCATGTGTCCTTCATTAAAGAACCATTTTATGACCACTAGAGAAAAATCAACTTCACATAAAAAAAGATAAATTAGCAAAGACTTGAAAAAGGATTTTTTTTTTTTTTTTAATGTTCTTTCCTGTTTTTGCTTCCTGTCATTGTATATGCTAGCGATCATGGGCGATCACCTACTATCATAAAATTCATAAACCTGCAACCTATTTCTAAGGTGTTTGTTGTAGGAACATATTTAAAAAGGTCAAAACCCTCAAACATGAGGCCTCTCCTCCTGAGATCTGATCGATATGGCCTTGCCTCAGGTGCAGACCAAGGAGCAGCTAATTATTAAGAGATAATCTACGTCAGACAGAGATTACCCTGTGAAGATGAGGACACAAACAATGACAGAAGCTCCTTCTTTTGTTCAGTTATGAGCAGCAACATGACTGGGAGCCTATTAGAAGAATGTCTTGAAAGTTTTAGTCCCTGATTCCATCTAATGATATATGCAGCTCCACTAAACTATAGTGCTTAGTTGGGCCTAGTAGTTAGATTAATGCGCCATGCTTCTGAGAAGGTTCTGCAAGTACCTGTTCCAACTCCCTACAGCCTCCACTCTTGGTCTCAGAGCAAAGCCCCCTTAACCTCCATTGTAGTGCTCCTTTTTCTAAGAAAGGACCAGCCAAGGACCAGTCAAGCAGCAACCTGGTGACGACCAGTCAAGGAACCAGCCAAGAACCAGCTAAGGACCAGCCAAGGAACCAGCCAAGAACCAGCCAAGAACCAGCCAAAGACCAGCCAAGGACAAACCAAGGACCAGCCAAGGACCAGTCAAGGGACCACCCAAGATGACAAGCTAAGAGCCGCCAAGGGACCAGCCAAGGACCAGCCAATGGCTAGCCAGCCAAGGGCCAGACAGCCAAGGACCAACCAAGGACCAGCCAAGGACCAGCGAAAGACCAGGCAAGAACCAGCTAAGGACCAGCCAAGGACCAACCAAGGACCAGCCAAGAACCAGTCAAGGACCAGCCAAGGACCAACCAAGGACCAGCCAAGGACCAGCCAAGAACCAGTCAAGGACCAGCCAAGGACCAACCAAGGGGACCAGCCAAGGACCAGCCAAGAACCAGCCAAGGACCAGCCAAGGACCAACCAAGAACAAGCAAGAGCCGGCCAAGGGCCAACCAAGCACAAGCCAATGACCAGCCAGCCAAGGGCCTGACAGCCAAGGACCAACCAAGGACCCATCAAGGAAAGTAAGGACATTTAGAATGGCTACTACTGAAGCTTACAGCAAACAAAATGGTTGGACCAATCAAAAAAGAAGCTCATATCACAAAACAATAACAATACCAGATTAAAGACACCTTCTTGCTTCATTCTGTTTACTAGAAGGAAGGTTGAAGTCAAGACGCCACCATTATGACCCTAATCTTCAATTAAAGGCCTCATAGCCTTGAATAAGCTGACTTTTGAAAACAGGTGATTTGATTTAAGTTTGTAATGAAGCGAGCAGAAAAGCTTTGCGATACAAGGCTGCTGGAATATGAATAAATGGATGTAGGTCCCTATCATGGTCCGCTGAAGAAAAGCTCTGACTCCCTCACTCTAATCCAGGAGTTAGAGTCCTAAACGGATGAATGTTGACTCCTGATGTCCACTTGGGCCTTTTCACAAATCAAGCTTTGATGGCAAAAAAGATGCCTTAATCCTGTGTTGAAGAGTTTTTTTAAGGGTCTGTATGAATCTAGCTGTTATGGTCTAAAAGTTACGTTTCCAGGGAAGGAAAGAGGCAGAAAATAAAGTTTTAGTGACAGATGGTTGGAAAGCGAGGCTTTTGTTTATGGTTAATATGCAGTGCCTACAAAAACAGTTACTTAACTCGTCTTTTAAACTAATAAACAAACAGTCCAATTTTATAAAAACAAAGAACACATGAAGATCTACAGGAAAAGCATTGAACACCTTGACACACTCCCATGTAAATGCCTCTTAGTCTCCTGTCTGAGAGGCGTCTGAGTGCTGTGGACGAGCAAACATGATAGATGAAAGAAGCAGGGATAGAATTTTTCCTCTGTGATATTCCCAAAACATCTGGCAGCCATTACCTCATGGAGACCCCTCCCTTAAGCACTCACTTCTCTCCTTAGTATGACTTCCTCTTCGCCTTTACCCGTCCTGTTTTTTTAATCTCCACCAGGGGGCCCCATTTGGTACTTATAACATGGCCTCACTTCAATAGAGAAACCTTCACTAAAGTACAAGGCTTTACATGAAGCAATTTGAAACAGCCCCCCATGAGCAATAATGTGATATATTTATATGTGATATTTAGAGAGAATAATGTAGATTTTAAGACCAAGAACGTTTCCTCTAGGTCCGTGGGACACTGCCAGATGTACCGTTCTAAAATCAGCAGTATAAGCTGGTCCCATACAGAAATTTAGGCGTTACGTCCCGACATCTTGGACAGATTACAAGCACTTTTATTGTTTTAGAAAAGAGAAACTAGACATTCCTGATTAATGTGCACAGGCATAAAACATCCTAACATAAAAAAAGACATTTTGATACTTTTTATAAATAATAATTTATATATATATATATATATATATATATCTTGCTTTATATATAAGTTAACACAGCGTTTTAGCTTCTTTTGAAGACAATATGTTCTTCTTACTTTAAATGTCACATTTCTTTGGGAAACTGAAAACACCTGCTTGTAAAGAAATGAGTATTTCCATCCATCCATCCATCCATCCCTGCTGGCGTTGTGCCTACCGAGGTCCACCCTGGACAGGTCACCAGTCCATCGCAGGGCAAAGAGACAAACAGGACAAACAACCATTCACACACACAGACACACCTAAGGAAAATTTAGAGAAGCCAATTAACCTAACAGTCATGTTTTTGGAATGTGGGAGGAAGCCAGAGTACCCGGAGAGAACCCATCCATGCTCAGGGACAACATGCAAACTCCATGCAGAAAGACCACTGTGCTGCGCATTTATATATGTGTTTTAAAAAAGACATTTGCATATAGAAATGAAGGCTTGTTTCTGAATGGAATTTCTCTGACAAATTCCAATCTTTTTTATCTTTATTTTGGCCTTAATGAAAGGAGGTCTAAAATGATTTTCCCCAGAAGTCCTAAATTATAGGAACATAAAAATCAAGGGCTATTTTCTATCTTATACTGCAGGTGTTTAATATTTTATTCAGTACTAGGGGTGATGGGATTGTAGAGTATGCAGACCTGCGATCTGCACGGATAGAGTTTAGAGTATTCCTCTGAATTTCAAGTTACAAAAAGGGATGTTTGAAAGGTGTAGTGAGAGCCATGAACTAGTTATCTAGGATTCCCACACTCTCATGATTAATCATTGTGCATCTGTTATCACAGTTTAGTTCAACTAGCCCACCACCTTAAAATTTACAGCTGGATGTCACTGCTAATCTCTCACTCGCCCTACAGATTCTCCATCAATGAAGTTCATAATACCAACATCACCTCCACTTAGAACAAACATGTTAGAAAATGAAACAATTACTCTAAACATGAATCTGGCACCCTCCTGGTACTCTTCGGCCTGGGGTCCCTTTAAGTACCTGGGGTTTTGGGTCTCCGCTGGACTCAGTGCTCTGGGGGCTGTGCCTCTTCAGCTCAACCACAACCACTATGGAGCATTTTTTATGGATAAACTTTACATGCACAAGTTCACCCTCACAAACAATTACAGGTGCTTGGTCCATATATCCAGGTACTCACCTTCATTCACTTCCATACAGAAAGATGCCCAGCCTTCTTACTCTTCAGGTAACACAGAGTACATGTCAGACTTAGAATAATGTTACTTCAGTGATAGTTGTCCAAGGTGTTGTTTATTATTGTATGTCTCTGCATCATGTCTTTGGTTGTGCTGTTCTTTTTTCTCATCTCCGTTGACAGGTGAACTGAGACAGAAAGGTTTTGTCATTATCTCCTTTCTATCTCTCTTTCTTTTCTTCTTATCTTTTCTCTCTCTTTTTATTTTCCTTTTTCTTCTTCTTCTGTTTTTCTGCTCTATTTACATTGCAGTGTCCATATAAACTGTAAACTCCCTGCATAATTACAATAAAGCAATTTATATGCATGAAACAAGTGAAAGTAAAATCTGTTGGGCTCTTTTGGCATCAAGACAACTATTCTTATTACCACATTGCCAGACAGGACGCACTGTAAAAAATAATAAAAAATGAAACAATTACTCTAAACATGAATCTGTCAGTAGAAACTGCATAAGTTTGACTGCAATGTCCCAGAAATAAAGACAAAGAGACCCCATTTCACTGCATGTGGGAATGTGACGGGGCACAGAAGTTCTAGAACACCATAACACTTGCAATTGATGACATACTAAATGTAAATATTCCAAAGAAGCCAAAACTGTTCATTCTTGAAACAACGCATACCTAACAACTATATTCATTGTAATTAACATTTCCTTATTGTATGCTAAATGTTTATTATTATTTTATTTGAAAAAAAATGGAATGTCCATCCTTTGGTCAATGGATACAGGAAATGCCAATAACATTGGAAAAATATTTTACATTTTCAAAGGTAAAGGAGAACTATTTGTTCATAATTGGATACCATTTCTTGGCTATATGGAAATACCAGATCTTCCTGATCCATTAATAGAAGATGGATGGATGGATGGATGGATGGATGGATGGATGGATGGATGGATGGATGGATGGATGGATGGATGGATGGATGGATGGATGGATGGATGGATGGATGGATGGATGGATGGATGGAAAAATGAAAAATGAAACTGATGCGATAAGCAGCACCAAATGACCCAACAGAACTGATAACTCATTAAATATCCAACATAACCAAACACACACAGACACCTATGGTTTTTCAGTCCTGAGACCACCCAAGTCTGGGAAGACCACCTGGCTGACCAGCACTTAGTTGCATGTTTTTGATAATCGGGTCTGGGAACACACATAGGGCCTGGTAAAAGGTGAACACGCACATGTGTGTTTGGTCATAATACTGTCACACACTCCACTACCCACTAGCACACACATGGATAATAATGGAGCCTTTGCTTTTATGGTTTTAACTCCTGTCTGGCTAAAGGTGCATGTGTGTGTGTGTCCATTAAAGTGGTGTGTGACCTGACGGGAACTAAGGCATTGACTGGCAGACGCAGTAGGGAATTGGGTGTGTGGATGGGGATTAGCATGAGAGAGAAACACATCCAGGACTAAATCATTAGACTTTAGTTGGTAGTGACTGCAGGGCAGTAAAACATTTAGTAATGAAGTTACTGCTGAGATCTGTGTCCTAATGAGATCTGGTTCTTGTTTTTCAAGAACTCGACTCCTTCAGGCATCATCTTGCTGATAGATTATTTCTTTTTATGTTTTATTTTTAGATCTTGACCACAAAAATGAGGCAAAGCAAGAAACAGGCAGTATTAATACCTCTAAAACAGGTACGGGTACTACAAACAGGATATTTTTTTAATTAAACTTTGATGATATCCTGTAATCCAACAAAAACATGCTATAATAATAAAGTAAATAACAAAATACTGTAAAGTATTCCACTGTGGTTTCTCACAAGCCCCAAAAACCTTTGTTCACTGTTAACTGACTGATTATTTCTTTTTCTTTTTTTCTTTTTTACAATGTCCTGTCTGGCAATGTGGCAATAAGAATAATTTTCTTAATGCAAAAAAAGAGCCCAACAGATTTTACTTTCACAAGTGGAGAAGTACGGCTATCGCCATAGTGTTCCGCTTGATTTATGCAGAGAAATAGCTTTATTATAATTCATGCAGGGAGTTTTACAGATTACGACGGAGTACTAGGGCCAGGCTACAGATTGTAACATTACCAGAATAAATTCGTAAGATTATGAGAACACAGTTGTAATATTACGAGAATGAAGTCATCATTCAACAACCCATTTTCAGAAAGCAAAGCTTGGAGCTCTGCCCAGCAGATGACTGCGAGAAACCAGCTCCACCAATCAGCAACCCTGAGAGTCCACTTTGACATCCTGCCCAGTTTGATGCTGCTGCTAAAAGATTTCCTTATTTGTCAAACCACAGCCAAGGTATAACTTCACATGATGCTCATCATTCCTCATTTTAGGGAAGAAAGCTCTTTGTAGGTGTTGTCATAAAATATAACACTGTTTCTACCGTAATTTTAGGACTTTATTCTCTTAATATTACGATTTGATTCTCATAATGTTACAACTTTTTATTCTTTTAATTTTACAATTTTGTTCTCATAATTTTATGACATTATTCTACGTAATGTTACGACTTTATTCTTGTTATTTCGACTTCATTCGCGTAATATTTGTAGACAAAGGAGAAAAGATGAAAAGAGATAAAATAAAGAGAGAGAGAATGATTAATAGCAAAATAGTCTGACCGTCTCTCACAACTGCACAATGTGACAGAACCAGGTCACTTCTGAATAGCACTTGGCTCAGGATAAGTAGATACTTTTTGAGGACCCAAATGCAGATGATTTCTTCCAAAATTTAATGAAGTAAAAATACAGAAGCCATGTTCCAGAACCGATCGACAAAAACTCAGGAACCAAAAACCCAGGAGACACTAGGGAGGCATAAACCTGAGGAATGACAGAACGAAGAAATGAAGGATCTAGAAGGGTAGAAAATCCCATCAGTAAAAGAACTGTGAAATTTTAGCTATTTTAACTTTTTATTAGTAAAAAAAATCTAATTCTACTGGTCCATTTCAGAAAGACAAGGAAGAGATATTAAAACTGTTTTAATAATTAACAGTTGCATAAATAAGAGGACAAATGAAAATCATAAAATATCGCACCAAAATTGTTTATATATTAAAATGGTAAATGGCCGGAACTTTTATAGCCCTTTAATTTTCCTCTCTATTTTTACAGTATACACTCAGACATTGATAAACAGAGACAGATGCTGAAATAGGTTGTGTTTTAAATTTTTAGTTTGCTGCATTGATTAAAAATCACCCATTGCATATAGAAATATTCTCTCCTATGTGTCTAACATGTACTCTGATATTTGTTATAATTTTTTTTTTATATTCTTATGAGTTAGAGTTTACTAAGCAAAGTGTTTATGTATTGTTGTATGAATATAGAAGCCAATCCACCACCCCCACCCTGGACACACATACACAAACACACGGGGATGAGACCATAAAGATAACTGAACTGAATATTAAACAATAGCAGAACCAGAGCTCAGTTGACCTGTTCAAGCAGGACTTGTGGCTCGTATTTTCCAACTCATGCTGGAAGCAAATAAACTCACAAAAAGAAACGACCTCTAAGCCCCTTAGTACCGTGAGAAATGAAAACAAAGCGTACGCAATGTGTGAAGAGCGTTTCCTCCTTGCTTTTCCTTCCTGATTACAGCAACTTTCTCTGTGATTGGCAGCACCAGCCCTACAGCTTCACCGCAGCATAAAGCAGTGTTGCTTTACATAGGTGGACGACGCATGTAAGCAGACATGGCAGCACTCTCTGTTTACCTCATGGCAGGTAAGGCCTCTTTTTCTGCCCACTTAGACATCTTCTCACATTCAGACTAGGTTGAGTGTAACGATATAGGAATTATCAATAAACCTTTCTTCTCAAATCTGTCTCAGTTATGAAGTATTTATTTCTTTTTGTCAAATTTTAGCATCACTTGAATCAAAAAGAAGAGAATTTGATCACAATCTAATCACATTTTCTCATTTCTTAGACATTCTCCTGTTTATTTGATGATTCAATGGTTTTTACAACAGATCTCTTTTAAATCATAGCTTGCTCCATAAAAGTGAAGTTCAGAGCAAACTGCTCGAATCTGTCTAAATTCTGACTAATTGAATAAAATTGTGCACATACACTGTAAAAATTAAGTGTATTTACCCTTAATTTGAGTAGATACATTAGATCGTTTACCAATGGAATACAGAATTCTGAGAAAAAAGTCAGAATTCTGAGAAAAAAATCATTTAAAACTGAAATATAAATGTGGTAATGTCAGGCAAACTAAACATGTAGCGCTATTAATCTTTAACTTTTCATTCTCTACAAGTCAAACCACATGAAGTGGAAAAAATAAAATTTATGTTAATCAAGCTGAAGAGTTTTACCTGCCATGACTAAAGCGGTTTGGACTTTCTCCTCATTTACAGCCAGGGTGCTACAGTTCTTCCAGTTACAAACACAGGGGTTACAATCATTTCTGAACTCCTTTTCTTGCTCAGAATATATCCTGTTTTTGAACTTCACGTGTCTTTCCTGATTAATTTCTTAATGTTATGTGTTTCTGATTTCTTTTAGCACTGCTCTGTTACGTATGGGCAACTCAGGAAAAGAGCATTTTCAAAGCAAGAGAGAAAACAAATGTCACACTGCAGACAGGAGAAACTCTGCTCAACGCTGAGAGTGTGTGGACCTTTGGAGCTGAAACCCCAAACATGCGAATCGCCACCATAATGAGGAGTAAAGAGGTGAAAAATGACTACGGGGAGATTTTCAAAGACAGGCTTCTTATTGACCACCACACTGGATCTCTGACTATTATTCAAGTGAAAACAAGTGATACGGGCAAATACCAGTTCCAGTCTATTGGGAGTAAAATCCTGATGAGAGTTTTCCATCTTATTGTCTACAGTGAGTAGCTAATGCTTGTGGCTTCTGTCCAGTAAAGGTGAAAAGTTGTTTCTAGTATACTTAATGGAGCTTATTGAAGGGGAAGCTGCTGGCTGCTGGAGCAGGTCATCATCCAGGATGTCTCTGTACATTGCTGCATTCATCTCCCAATTTTTCCTGACTGCTCTGCCAGGTCCTGCTGCTGAAAAAATAACATCCCATAGCATGATACTTTCACCACCATGTTTCACTGCTGGGATAAACTTTTTTCCTGGTAATGAGTGATGCATGGTTTCTCCAAATATGAGCGCTAGCATTTACACCTAACTCTTCCATCAGGTAATATTGTTCCTCATGGTCTGAGTCCTTTAGTTGCCTTTGTAAACTCCACTTGAGCTGCAATGTGCCTCTAAATTAGGGAGGCACTGTTTTCTGTGCATGCTATCATACAGGCTAATAGGTGAATTGATGCATCAATTGATGTATGAGAGATGAAGGCTAAAGTGCTCACAAGGACCTTCAAAAAGGCAGAAATGTTCCCTCCCCAGATTTGTGCCTTCAGGCAGACCTGTTTTGGAGGTCCACAGACAATTTGACTTAACTGGTGTTCTTGTTCTGACATGAACAGTTAAGTATGATATCTTTGTAGAAAAGTGTGTGCCTTTTCTTATCACGTCCAATTACGTAGCTGAATACTGCACTTTTCAATTCAGTTTAGTTTATTTATTTTTGCGCTAATTCACGACACATGTCATCTCAAGGCACTTTACAGTTCACCAGATCTTCCAGTCAGATTAATTCATAGTTTTCTATCTAAGGAAAACAAGTTGATTGCATTGACTCGGATGCAATCCCTCACACTGAGCATGCTTGTAGCGACAGTGGAGAGGAAAAACTCCCTTTTAACAGGAAGAAACCTCCGAGCAGAACCAGGCTCAGTGTGGCGACCATCTGCTGAGGAGCGACTCCCCACTGGGGTTCAAGGGGACAGAAGCAGACATAGAAAGAAGCAGAGATACAAAGGTTTCGGTAAAAAGGCGGCCCGTCTAGTAAACACACAGCCAGGCAGACGAGATCCGAGCCAACTCTCATGTCAAAGGATGAAGAGAGACTAATGTCTGACATAAACAGCAGCCGGCCATTCAATCTATCTTTGATGTCAAAATGCTTTTTTCAGGTTTTCATAATGGGACTCTTTTTTAGAGGGAAAATAGAAAAATTGAGTACAATTTATTGTCATAAAATGGAAAAGATGGACCCAGTATTCAGACGAGTCAGACAGTGGGAAGTTTTAAGACGTTTAATGACAAAAATAATAAAACAGAACAGAAACATGGGCTGCTGTGGCTCTGCGGACCTGAAGCAAATGAAGGCAGAAGGCAGAGCATTGCTCATCAATGGCAGTCTGGTTTTACTGTTCAGTCCATCCTCTAACCAAAGGCAGGATCAACCAATGCACTGCCAACGAATGCAGCACTTAGCCATCCAGAAGTTCTTCCCGATGCAGCAGCCCCAGTGGGCAGGCAGGAGACCGATCCAGGAATCCAGAGCCGTTCTGAGATCCAGGAGTCGGCGTAGCCCACGACCACGGGTTCCGGTCCAAACAGTAACAGAGCAGATACAGTTCCAGGACTCCACAGAGCGTTCAGGCAGGTTCAGAGTTCTATGGAGTCCAGCAGAGAGCTCAGACAGACATGCTCAAGATGGAGACAGGCGGGCTCAGTAGTGGTTGAGAGGGACAGAGATAACTGCCGAACTTTAAACTGTACTCCACCTATTAAAGCCAGGATTACGGTAATTAAAACTGACCTCACACGCACTGCAAGAGGGCCCCGTGGAGAAGAGCCAGAACCCAGGCACCCCCCACACTCCAAGTCAAAACCCTGAAGGCTCTGCGGAGAAGAGCAGGGACACGATCAGTAGACAGGAGACAAACACCCTTCGACACACAGGCTCCTCAAGAGTCAGGACATGAACCAGGGTCTAAACTAAACTCAGAAACCAACAAACTTGAATAACTACACGAAAAACTACGAATAATGATCTGGCCCCGATAGCTGGGCTAAATCATAGCTGAGGGAGCAGGTGAATAAGATCAATGATAATTAGAGCATGGGGAGGGAACGGCAGGGGAATGGAGTGAGTAATCAGATCAGCTACCAGGGCTTCGATCAGGGCATTTATAATAAAGCTTAAATATCATTAAATGTGCAACACAGCAGAGATCTTATGGGTGCATATTTGGGGTGATATCAGGGCTATAGTGGCCTCTGTCTGCCTGGATGTGATGATATGCATTATTGCTGGTTTCTGGGAAGGTGATTTAACAAAAAAAGAACAAATAAAATCAAAAGTCCTCTGGTCTTCTCTTGTGCTTCCTTCACCAGGTTTCGTCCCTGCTCCGTCTATTGCTATCTCTCCCTCTGTCTGTAACAGCAGCTCCAGCTCAGTCACTGTGGAATGCTCAGTCCACAACAGCAGAGAGCTGATGCTTTCATGGTACAGAGGGAAGGAGAGTCTAAAAAAGACAAGCAGTCCCAAACTGACAACCCTGACTCTATCTCTAGAGGTAGATCCATCTTATGGAGACAACTACAGCTGTGTGGCTGAGAACCCTGTTGAGAGGAAGACCACCAGACTAAGTGAGGAAGACATTCTGCTGGGATATGCAGGTATAATAAAACAAACATCTGCATGTCTACATTTTGCTTGATTTTACTTACTTACTAATTCCAATTCAAAATGTCATCAACTTACTAAATCATTGAAGTCACTGGACGTCAGCGGGATTTATCAAAAACAATAAAATCAGTTTGTCATAAAAAACAAAACAATGGGCAAATAATTGCAAAACTACCATTTAAAAACATAGACTAAGCCTACAGGTCTGCGTCATCACATAAGACTGGAGTCAATTGGTCTGTCTTTCAATTCTGTCATGGTTTTACTAAGGTTCAGACCCAAATGCTGAAGACCAAACAGGGAGACCAGGGAAAAGATTTAACAGGTTTTATTGAAGAAGTTAAACTGAGAGAGAAGTGTTGCTCTGAACACACCTCAACCGGAACTGAAAAGTGAGGTGAAGACACAGCGGTTAGTTCAGGCTCAGTGGGAAATATGACTCGTGAATTTGGAGAAGAGGATTTGGTTGCTGACTCACGTTTCCAGAGAAATTTGGAGAATAGAGATAGAATGAAGCAGAATGATGAAATAGCAGGGGTCCCCTATGTCCTCCAGCAGTCTAAGCCTATAGCAGCATAACTATAGAGAATAGCTCAGGATAACCCTGAGCATTTCTAACTAGAAGCTTTATCAAAAAGGAAAAGTTTTAAGCCCTAGCCTTAAAAGTAGACAAATTGTCTGCCTCCACGGACTAAAACTGGTAGTTGGTTCACAGGAAGGAGCCTGATAACTAAAAGATCTGCCTCCCATTTTACTTTTAGAAATTCACAAAGGAACCACTAGTAAACCTGCCGATTAAGAGCGAAGTGCTCTGTTAGGGATGTTTTCCCTGACATGTTTCCCACTAGGGCTTAATTTAAAGCAAATAACAGGAAACGGGGTTGAGAAAGAAGGTGAAAGACACATGACAAAAGGCAGCAGTGGGCTGGGACTCAAACCTGTGACAGCTGCCTTGAAGACTGAGGCCTCCATTTCTGGGTCACACGCTTTACAACCACTCCACTTCAAAACTAACACAGTTTAACACCAGTTTCAGCTTAATTCACAGAGTCCATAGTAAGGTCATCACACATAAAACCTAAAAATAAACCTCTCTTATATCCCCAAAAAGCACCAAAACCTCACAGTTGTAATCTATAACTACAGCTTCATAACATTACAAACTACACAGAAAAATCACATGTCCACAGTGGTGTTACATCTTTGCTGCGTTAAACATGTCAAACAGGCAAAAGGTCAAACAAAAGTCTTTATCTAATGTTTTTCTTCCTCAGAGAACAGCTGCTGGTGCCAGAATGAAGCCACCATCAGACTGATTATCTCTGCTGCAGTTGCATTGGTTTTGATTCTTCTTCTGGTGGACCATATCAGACTCTGAGGAGGACGCAGGAGCTGCATTATCCCTATAATGCAGCTTATCCTGAGCTATATCCTCTATAGTTATGCTGCTATAGGCTTAACTGCTGGAGGACATAGGGAGAGTTCATTATGGTGTAAGTGACCGCACACTTGTTTGGCAACTACTTTCTCAAGAACTTTAGATAAGAAAGGAAGATTAGATATAGGTCTATAATTGACTAAGTCATCTAGATAAAGGTAAGCTGTCTTAAGTAAAGGTTTAATTACAGCCACAATGATAATCTAGCAGGAAAAATGTGTCTCTTTCAGTGATAGTTATTATGCAAAAAGTAGCCAAAAGCAACTGATGTCATTTCCTTCACTATCTAATACTTATTTTATTTATGTAACAGGTGCCATAATTATGCTTAAAAATAGAAAAGAACAAAAAGAACCACTTTGTTTTCCACTAACTTGAAATGATGCTGGCTACAGATACTGTAGAAACAAAAGTAGTGTTTTCCACCAACTCAGTATTTATGTCCTCCATAACATTGCTTATTATGATCAATACATATAAAGGTGAGTAAAGCTTGAGTATGTTGTAGATTCATGTTCACCTTTTGTCCAACGACGGCTGCTTTCCGCTGTATGTCTTCACAGAAACCTTCATCTTCTGTTTCTATTCTTGGAACTGCAGCATCCTGTGTGGTCAAGCAGCAGCTTTTCAAAACATATCTGTAAAGTTTTTAAGCCTAAACTACCCAGCCAGGATGCTTTATGTGCACCGTTTGTAGTTTTCTGCATTTCATCTGTTTATGTCACAAATAAAGTCATAAACCAGGGCAGTATCCATCACTGAGGACACCCTGGTCATGTTATCAGTATTTTATTTTATTTATATTTTGCCTAAATTGTGATATAGGAAAAATTAAAATAAATTTGACTAAAAAAGAACGTAGAACGATGATCTAGATCTTCCACAAAACTGTGAAATGGTTTATATTTGAAGAGCAAAGATTAGTGCCACTATCTAATAAAAAAAAAAGCTTGAGGGTTTGTGCATGCATGCTATGCACCATCAACACGCACTGTCACTGTGGTCAGGGGCAGCTTTAGGAAATTTGGGGCCTTAGGCAAAGACAGCCAGGGGGGCCACTGAATTGAGAAAACAAACCCATTGTACAGATAGAGAAATGTTAATAGAATATACAAACATTATTATTATTATTTGTTCTACATTTTGTCCCTCTCATCCCTTTTGTTTTCTTATATATGCTTTCTTTGGTCCCTTTTTCTCAATATGTTCAGCTGTCTTTTTATGCTGCCTCAAAAAAGCACTAAGCTCACTTAGCTGATTGCTCCTTCCTGTGTTTCCAAAAGGCCAAAAGTAAATAACCAGTCCTTCTTTTCACTGTGGTGACGCTTACAGCTGCATATCTGTTTCATTTTCATTTGATGAAATAATAGCTGCATGAATCATGACAGCAGACAAGATAGAGTAGAGCAGGGAGGTGCTGTGTTGTCAATCTACTTGCTCTGGAGAGCAGAGTTCGCTGCTTTTAGATGTTGTCTCCAAAGTCTCCAGTAGCAGAAAAAAGTCGCTAGATTTGGCGCTAGGAGCTTTTTAGAAATCAAAGTGCTAGAGGGGTCTGAAAAGTGGCTAAATATAGCGACTAAAGCGCTAAGTTGGCAACACTGCTCTTTGCATGGTTTGTTTTCAAATGGTTTGCTGCTGTCTGTTTGGACCTTTCTGAACATGTGCAGCAAATGGACTGATCCAATATGGTGGACACTGAAGGGGGGGGCTGAGACACACTTAATATTATGGACTGTCACAGAACTGACTTTGGAACTGCCATGCAGGCTACAGATGCCGTTTATTAGTCCGACAGTTACTGGAAGAGGAGCCCATTAAGCTGCTAAAGCAGTTGGAGAACTGTTTAAGATGTTGATGAATGTGATCAAAAAAACCCTGTATTTCCATGAGGAAATATTTCAGCCAATTGAATTACTCAGACAACAAAGGAACATCGTACCAAAGATTTTTAACTCTATATTTACTGGTTGTTTATCATTTAAAAGCAGGTGAATCAACATTCATTTTGCAACCGATATGTTAACAATGTCTTTGACTGAAAATAAAACGGTTCTGTAGCTCAATGCATCAAGATGGCACACAGCAGATCGCACGGGACAAGAAGTCGTGCGCAGAAACAAATAAAACATCCAGTTAATTTTCAAACTAACAATATTAATGTTATGTGTTAACTTGCCCTAACTTAAAGTTTCATCATAATGGTCCTTGACAAAGCCTAAGAATGCCCCATTTTTTATTTACTCTTGTAATATTGTAGACTCCTATATTTACGTATTTAATATAATTGCTTAAATGTGCATATTTGATCTTATTTCAACTTATTTTGTAGCATTTTTTAACTATTTCTTACTTTGACATTGGGTTGCTCTGGGATGTGTAAAAATAATTTCATTTCATGTTAAAATGACTAATAAAAATAAAAATATGATGTTGAAATGGCATATTGTTTGCATTTCTATCTTTTAGTATTTGACTGCACTGGAAAAAACATCTAGAAATAAGTAAAAATATCTTAAATTAAGTGTATTTACCCTTAATTTGAGCAGAAAAATTAGATGATTTGCCAATGGAATGAGTGTTTTTACTCTTAAAATAAGATAATTAGATAATATATGCACTTGAAATAAGACAATGCAATTGCTTTTTTCTTATTTTAAATGTAAATTGTCTTGTTCCATTGGCAGAATGTCTCTTTTACTTCCTCAATCCAAGAATAAATGCACTTACTTTAAGAAAAAAGTACTTATCTAGATTTAGATTGTTTCATGTATGTGTTGAAATTCTTCACTATAGGAAAAACAGGATAGGAAGGAAAAGGCCAAGCAGCAAGAGGAGCAGTGAGGAGAAGGAGAGCAGGTACTAGAAAAGGAAGATAACGCTGATATGTGTTTTAAAAATCAAATGTTAAATGCATGTTACTTGAAGTATTGTCTAATATAATGATAGGATTATGTTCAAAAGCTGAATTTCCATAGAAAGAGTGAACAGATTAGGCATTATTATCACTATGATAATGTAATAGAGTCTGGGTGTCTATTTTAAATACTGAGCCTGGTTCTGCTGGAGGTTTCTTCCTGTTCAAGGGAGTTTTTCCTCTCCACTGTAAGCTACAAGCATGCTTAGTGTGAGGGATTGCTGAAGAGTCAATGAGTCGATGCAATCAACTGGTTTTCCTTAGCTAGAAAACTTTGAAGCAATGTGACTGGATGATCTGGTGAACTGGAAAGTGCCTTCAAATGACACGTGATGTGAATTGGCGCTATAGAAATAAACTGAATAGAATTGAAGTAAAGATGAAGCAACTTATTTCAATTATACTGGAACGTCTTTTAGGAAACATTTCTAGCCAGTTGTAGACAGAAACTTCAAAAGAAAGATGACATTAAAATGAAGTTTGTAAGTTTCAAATGGCTGAAATGTCTTGCAGCGAAAGAGGAACAGAGTAATGCACCGACTTGCCTATTCCAAAGGCAGAATGATGTTGCTTTTGCTCCCCAAAACTCTGAAAACTGCCAGATTTAATTAATTGAATCAAAAACATTTTCTGGGGTGTACGCTGCTGAACCCACCTAGAAGTAGTTTAGGGTTGACCTCAGTATTTTTTGGGCCCTGCGTACGGCCCTGTCATAAATAGAGATGAAAAACATGATGTGTGTCCTGGGTTTGTTGGCTTCTGAAACCTCCCTGAGGAACAAAAAGCAGTTTCACTTTTTAACATCTACTGGTTAACCTTTACAGTGGTGAGTTAGCCTCTGCTGTTTATTCTAACCTCTACCAAAACAGGAAACCACCGTGGTGAGATCAGATATGCTCATTTCTCCATTTCTGCTTTACTAAATGTTTAAAACTTTGTCAGAATGGATGTATTTTCAGGTGATGCTGATGATTCTTAATTAGATTTAGTTATGAATTTAGGGCCATGCTAATCCATAAATATGAATAAATAAATAAAATTAGGAGTACCTGACCTAAAACCTGCAATGAGGAAATGTAAAATACTGCATCGAATGCACCTCAATGTACAAAAAGGAAGCAGCAGGAATATATCATACGATCGGTGTCAAAGTAAAACACAAGTCACTTTGTGGCAGGAAAATATAATTATTTATGATTTGCAGCTTTGATCTGCATTTCTGGATTCAATTTAGTGTGAAATGCTTTGGCCTATTGGTGCTCCTTCCCTAGATATCAGACTAGCTGCATGCTGTAGGCTTATTGACAACAGTGTCAGTAACAAAGACCAAATACTTCATTACCTTCAGCAGAAATTTGGGCTATCTATACTTTACTGGAGTAATTATTTTTTAGACAACTTTTTACTTCTACTCCTCTCATCTTTTTTACAATGATCTCTACTTTCTACTCCTATTTAAAAATAGACTCACTAGTTTTGTTCCCTTTAAGGTCACTTTCATTATGGCCTGGTGGTATTTATAGAAAATAAAAACCATCAAAATAATTAGTTCCATCCAGAAAATGTCTTTGTGGTTTGACTCGGTGCTGCCCCAACTTGTTGTTCGCCTGATACCAGAAAAAATAGTTTTTCAAGATGATGCAAAGTTAATAGTGATACTTTTACCATTAGTTATAAAACTAATAAAATGAAGTCTAAGGAAGTTATAATCCAGAATTGGAGAAAAATGTTCCTTTAAGTGGGTAGTGCAATAAAGCTTCTGACCTTAACAATTTTTTCTGCATTACTTTTACTTTTATACTTTAGTTTAAAATGATACTTTTACACTTTTACTGGAGTAAAAATCAAAATCTTGATAAGTCATTTTTTCTTAAAATAAGTGCCTTTGTTCTTGAATTGAGGGGATAAAAGAGACATCTTGCCAATGGAACAAGACAATTTAGATTTAAATTAAGAAAAAACAATTGCATTGTCTTATTTCAAGTGAATATGATCTAATTATCTATATTTTAAGAGTAAAAATATACTGATTTCATTGGCAAACTATCTCATTTACCTACTCAAATCAAGGGTAAATATTCCACTTAATTTAAGAAATTTGTACTTATTTCTAGATCGTTTTTCCAGTGATCCTCTAACTTCTTCAAAAGTGTGTTTTGAAACAGTAGGTTTTATACTTTTACTGGAGTAATAAACATTAATAACAAGTGGTTGAACTGTAAAGTGCCTTAATATGTGTTGTGAATTGGTGCTATATAAATAAACTGAATTGAATTGAATTGAATTAATACTTTTGACACCTAGGTTTACTCATCTTTGAGCCTACACCCACTCCAGCATATGTTTCTGAACTTTGAAAGCCATCATTATTTTTTTTCATTTGGAAAGACACCCATGTGTTTTTCTGCTAATCTACTCTCATGCTTTATTTTTATGTGCAGCAGCTTTAAACACCCCCCCCCGCCTTCTATGTCCCTCCTTGTGAAAATTAGCCCCAAAGCATGATGCTGCCACTGCTGTGTAGGATTGTGTTTAGTGATGCATAGCGTTAATGTTTGGTGGTAATTTAAGGCTTATCTAATGTTTTTCCGAACATCTTTCAGCCAGATGACCTTGTTTTTACACAACCTGAATCCCACAAAGGATTTTACAGAGGCTGCTATTTTACAAGAGTGTTTGAGTCAGGAAATCAAATAATGGCTGAAAGTGAAAAAAAAAAAAAAAAAAACTATGGAGAGAGCCTGCATACTGGAACCAAGTATATAACATGGGGAGATGCAATATTGCAAAATGCAGAAATATAAAATCAAATGAATATATTCCAAAGTGAAACATAAAGACATTTGATCTGAATCAGGCCTGTGTCCTCAGGTTGAAGGATTACTGTTATGGAACCAAAACCAAAGGAAAAAAGACCAAAAACCAAAACCATTAGAATATAGTTTATTAAAGTAGAAATAATTTTCACATGATGTCTGTTCTCCTTTCTTTGATTTCATTTTTTTTCTCAGGCCCATAAAAACTTTGTTGATTTCTTCCCTGATTTCAGCATCATCTGTCTAACAGGCTAAGTCCTTTCTGGTGATGGCAGTGAGGACCGGCTCTAACACTGGTTTCCTTGGTTTTCTGGTCCACAACAGGGCTAGACCAGCCTCACGAAAGTTCTGATGGTAACAGTAGATGAACGGGTTCAGACAGCAGTCCAGGTATGACATCACTGAGGACAGGGTCCGCAACCAATCAGGGGCCGGAGCCAGGTTCTTCCGACCTAGCAGGATCAGCTGATTGGTGAATGGAGCAGAACAAAAAGACGAGGTCAGGACAAAAATATAAAGAGTACATCTATTGTCAGGGTTAAGTGTTTTTGAAGACCCCAAAGCAGAGGTGAGCCTTGTAAATTTAATAAACATCCAGAGGAAAACAGGGGCAAAAATCCCAAAAAACAAAATACTGATAACCCAGCAGGTTGGGAGCAGGTGTGGACAGAGGAGGCTAAGAAGGGAGCTAGAGAAGAAGACTGACACAAGAGATCAGCAGAAGGCAAACAATACCAAAAAAAATCAAATACAATCAAAAATAAGTAGAAGAACACAAAATAGAAATGAAACTAATAAACTGGAAAACACAGAAAGACATGAATGAAAGTACAACTGTAAACTCAAAAAAGAAAACAAAAACAGAACCAAAAATGCTGAGTCATCCATCTATAGTTTGAAAAATATGCTGCTCCAGTAAATGGAAACAGCAGCAGGTTCTAACCCCTGTGTTTTAATTCTTTTTTTTAGTTTAGAAACTTTTTATTAGTAGTTATTGGGAGTTAGAATATGTGTACCTCAGACATAAAAAAGGGAGTGTAGCAGACGACGTAAGAAGCCACTAAGAGAGGCGCCACCTCAGACAGATCTGATTCTTCATCACTGGGACTGAAGAGAAACACAGTAAAGATGTCTGCATTATTACCTCAAACTTAATGAAACTCTTACTGTGTAAAACGTATAATTTTCCTTTAATGATACATCAGGATTATTTAGTCATAAATTGTAATCAAAATCATAATGACATAACAAGCTCCACTGTTCCTGCTGAAGATGCAGTGATACATTTTTTAATGATTTTTTCCTTTCCTCACTCACTATATCCTTTTCTATGTTTTCCTAAATGCACTGGATAAAAATCTAAATCTAAATAAGTCATAATTTCCTAAACATAAGTGCATTTCTTCTTGAAGATGTATAAGACATTTTGCCAATGGAACAAGACAATTTACATTTAAAATAAGTAAACACAATTACATTGTCTCATTTCAAGTGCATTTTATCTTAAGATCCTATTTTAACAGTGAGAAATAAGTAATCTAATTTACATTAGTAAATTAGATGATTTGCCATGTAAATAAGTAAACATTTCTTAAATTAAATGAATTACCCTTAATCTGAGTAGGTAAATTATAGTTTGCCAATGGAATGAATATTTTTACTCTTAAAATAAGATAATTAGATAATATGCACTTGAAATAAGACTGCAATTGTGTTTACTTATTCTAATGCAAATTGTCTTTTTCTGTTGGCAAAATGTCTCTTTTTATATCCTCAATCCAAGAACAAATGTCCTTATTTTAAGAAAGAATGACTCATCTAGAGGATTAGATTTTTTTTTCCAGGCCAACATGTTTCTCATCTATTGCTGCCTAATGAACAGTCACATCAGCAGACAGCATTCAAATGGGTCACCTTCACTGAGACTCTATCAGTCAAACACGTGAAGACTGGAGACGCTGACAGAGTAGTTAAAGACTGTGAACTAGAAGGAAACCTTCTCACTAGGGTCACCTGGTGTACCTGTTGCTGGAGCTGCAGCTCACAGCATTCCTTAGAGAGCAGATAAGCATGAGGAGGAAAGGCAGGAAGATGCAGATGGAGAAAGCACAGAGGATATAGGTCATCATGTCTGAGTAGCTGCTCTCCCAGAACACAGCACACAGCATCTCTGCAGGATCATACCTGAAAGCCCAGAAAGAGGATTTATTGAAAACCAGAAAAGGAGGCTAGAGCTAGCATTCCTGAGCTAACAGACCTGACCCAGTCGTAGATGACTGGGATGCTCCCAAACACCACCCCTGTCATCCAGGAAGTCAAGCAGGCGGTCGCCATGGCACCAAAAAGAGCCGTTCTGGTGGACGGCAGGCCAATCAGACGCTGCACGCTGAGAATAGCTGTAAAATAGGTCTTGATTCGGTTTAATCTGAACAAACCCACAGATTTAATGCTTTGAAGATCTTAATCACAAGATTCTCAGAGTCAGAAACTGTTACAGTGATTCGGCAGGTGAGAGAGGCCATGAGTGCTGCAAAAATCATCTAGAAATAAGTAAACATTTCTGCAATCAAGTTTACACTTGATTCAATCATTTAATCATCCCATTTATATATTAAAATTAAGGGTAGATACACTTGATTCAAGAAATTTTTACCCTTAATTTTAGTATGTAAATGGGATGATTTGCGAATGGAATAAATATTTTTGCTCATAAATAAGATAATTAGATAATATGCACTTGTAATAAGCCAATGCAATAGTTTTTTTTCTTATTTCAAATATAAATTGTCTTGTTCCAATGGCAAAGTGTCTCACTCACCTCCTCAATTCAAGAACAAATGCACTTATCTTAAGAAAAAATGAACTATTTAGATTTACATTTTTTGCAGTGAGCGAGGAGGGGACAGAAACTTTATCTTTGTTAGGAAATTAAGATTAAGCATAAATTCAATCTGGAAAACTCTTATCAGCTTCACCTGAATCCCCTGAGATGTCCTCATCTCCTCTCTCATTCTTAGTCCTGCTCTCCTTCTGGTTATTATTATTCCACCACCAGTGTCTGGGAAAGACTTCTATAATCCTTTTCTAGGTTAATAATCCAAGCATATGTACATTCACAGCATCAAAGTCTTCTGGCGGGGCCGGAGCGCCACAGAACTTATTTAGTTTATGTCTCTATTTTTGCTTCTGTCTCCTTGAACCCCAGCTAACCTCAGTCGCTCACACGGAGCCTGGTTCTGCTGGAGGTTTCTTCCTGTTCAAAGGGAGTTTTCCTCTCCACTGTCACTACAAGCATGCTTGGTGTGAGGGATTGCTGAAGAGTCAATGCAATCATCTGGCTTTCTTTTTTTGTGATTGGACTCGGTATAAAAGAATAGGATTGTGTTACTTGTATAAATAAATTGAATATTAACTAATTGCAACAGGTTGACCCTGTTGTCTGATACAATGTTGTCTTCTAAGAGCTGTGATTGGCTGAAATGTACTCCAGTCATTAATGCAGAGAAGTTATGTTCGTGTTGGACTGATCCATAAATTAGGTACCAGAGGTACCAGAACCAATAGAGTGGGTCATGCTGTGTGATGGTGAGGGGAGGTTTTTCTTTAGTCAGACACTCCTAGCCTGATAGTGGTTGGTTTTTATAGGTTACTTAGTTAGTTATATTCCTACCAGTGTTTTATTGTCAGTTACATATGTTTTGGTTTGTAAAGTTACATTATTTCACTTTTTTGCTTTAGCTGTTCAACATGTGTTTGTGTTCCCTGTTAAAGGAGGTCCAGCCATCAGAATCTACAGCAACAAACCCCACTAATATGATGTAATATGAAATATTATCTGGAATTGATTTTTGAATTGAGCTACAATGCAACCGAGATTAAATTATTTATTTTCATCTTTGTTTTGAGCTCAGCTTCTCCTTTTTTACACCCTTTTCTTAACCTTTAATGTCAAACAATCTGTTCATTCTGGGGTTTTTAAACAGTCTTTCTGGCTTTTTTGTGCATACAATGAATCTAAATGATGGTTAAGTTTTTCTTTTTGCAATTAGCTGCTTTGGAAAAATAAGTAGAGCACCTATGCTGCCAATGGAGGAGGAGATGAAAGCAAACTTCAGCAGGCTGACGACTTCACACCACGGAGATTTCTGTCCTCCTGTCAGAGCCGCCATCATGGAGCCAGATGTGATGAGAAATGAACAACCTGCAAAGAAACATCATTTCATGGATAAAAAGAAACAACAAGCATAGAAATGTACATTGAATAAGAAGGTAAATAGACCAGAAGAGTTAACTGGAAGTTATGGTTTAACTGGGAGTAGAAGAGGTACCTAAATCAGATATGGTGAGACTGATGAATGGAAGCCAGTAATGACAGCAGAACTGACCCCTGCACTGAAAAACAAAATGAGAGGCAATCAGTAATGTGTTGAGTATAAGGGTAACTGTAATACAATAAAAAAAGATCTATCATGTAAACAAAATATAGATTTAGATCAACCTCTGCTTGTTAAATATGAACAAAACAAATCAGACCTTTTGCTCAGATCAGATTTATCGGCCAGCACTCACAGCATTCAGACATGGAGCAGAAATATTCAAAATATAAGTAAGTCATTTTTTCTTGAAATAAGTGATTTTTTTCTTCAATTGAGGAGACACTTTGCCAACGGAACAAGACAATTTACATTTACAATAAGAAAAAACAATTACATTGTCAAATTTCGAGTGCATATTATATTATTATCTCATTTTAAGAGTAAAATTTTAATTCCATTGGCAAATTATCTTATTCATCTGCTCAAATTAAGGGTAAATACACTTAATTTAGGATTTTTTTAAAGATATTTTTAGATTGTTTTTGCAGTGTGTAAATGCACTGAAAAAACGATCTTGAAATAAGAATAACATTTCTTAAATTAAGTGTATTTACCCTTAATTTGACAAGTTAAATGAGATAGTATAGATAGTAAGAGTATTTTTACTCTTAAAATAAGATAGTTAAATAATATGCACTTTAAATAAGACAAAGCAATTGTGTTTTGTTATTTTAAATATAAATTATCTTGTTCCATTGGTAAAATGTCTCGTTTACCTTCTTCATCCAAGAACAGATGCACTTATCTTAAGAAAAAATGACTTATCTGGATTTCATTTTTTTCCAATGTGAGTGTGTTTATGAAAAGACAATTTTTATAAAGAAACTAAAAAAAGAGGATGGTGGTGAAAATGTGTTCATTTAATTTCCCAGCAGAGTGGCTTTCTCCTGCTCTTCATCTTGTTTTTTACAGAAACATGATAGTCCATTTTTCATTAATTATGCTCAAGATCCAGAAAGTTCTGGGTGACAGGCAGAAAGGTCAGGACTATGGATGCATGCACTCAAACCTGAAACCAGCATTCCCAGCAATCTGACCACCTTACCATGACTTTGACGACCAGGACCAGACTGTTTCCCACAACTCCAACCAGCATCTCTATGCCCAGCACAGCCACCAGCAGCCACTTCTCCTCCTCAGTCCACAGCTTTTCAGAAAGCTCTGTCCCATTGAAGCCCTCACTCACTGAAGAAACAAACAACTTTGGAACAAACTACTCCGCTCTCAGCTTCATCATATCTGCTGCTGCTGATTAGAGATTCATTCACACTGACAGATTACATGAAGCAAACAACATGCTGGTGAACAGGGAATATTAAGATGACTAATCATCCTGTAAATAAATAAATAACAGGTCTACAAACTTCAGATTTATTTTCAGAGACGGTCGTTCTTACTTGTCTGGTGAGTCCTCGGTCTTCAGCACCCCTGACTAAGTGATTCTGCTCAGAGAGCTCTGCTGAAGGCATCATCAGAAACCTTTTTAATTAAATTTCACACGCTCTGTTTCATTGACGCAACAACAAGGCTCGTCCGCTGTGTGCTTGTTCCTGTGACTTTCTGTGATTAATCATTGGATAAACAAACGTCTGACCGCGGTGTGGCAGGTGTTAAACGCAGTAAAGGCTGGGCCATCTCTGCCTTCACATGTTGGTGGTACGACTAAAGAGACGACGTTCAAACATTGGTGAAAGCTGTGGATGCTGTGTCCTGCTCCGCTACTGAAATGGGCAGAATTACTGTGTTTCTATAGGTTATAATGATGCTAGAGAGAACATCTCAGGAGTCTTAACTGTGATCAGGGAATGACGTCACACCCAACATAGTGCTGTACCAGCAGGTCATCAGGACACCAGAGGGATTTGTTAGCGGTTGCCCCTAGAGACCAGTCTGGCTAAAGCTTCAGTACAAGCTGCATTTCCTTGCTTGTGATGCCATCTTTGTGATGCTAAGGGATTCAGTTCACAAATACGTTTTTTGCATCACATCATCATTGTTTTTTTTTTTTCAGATTCCTTATTGTGCCTCACGGCCATGGGAGAAATATTTACATGTATACTGCTCTAACATTGGTCAACAATTCAATTCAGTTTTATTTCTATAAGCGTAAATTCACAACACCTGTCATCCCAAGACACTTTACAGTTCACCAGAACATCCAGTCACATTAATTTCAGTTTTTATCATCAGGATGGAAACCAGCTGATTGCATCACTCAATGACTCTTCTTCAGCAATCCTCACACCAAGCATGCTTGTAGCTTACAGTGGAGAGGAAAAACTCCTTTAATAGTGGAAGAAACCTCCAGCAGAATCCAGCTCAGTGTGAGCGCCATCTGCTGAGGCTGACTGGGGTTCAAGGAGACAGAAGCAGAGATAGAAAAAAGCATAGATAGAAAAGAAGCAGAGATACAAAAAGGCAACTGTAAAAGGCGGCCCCATCCAGGAAACACAATAATCACAATGTTGCCTCGGTTTTGCCTATAACCTAAGCAACAGTTCAAATGACACAAAACTCATATGAGTGAGTAGAATATGATGTAATAACGTAAAATCAAGGGCCAATGTAAAAGCCATTTTCCTTTAAAATGTTTTCTTATTTTGCTTCTACTAATACCTTGACACATTTTCAGTTTTATGGCTTTTATATTAAAGAGGTTCATAAATCTTGAACAGAGCACAAAGAGAAGTAGGGAGCTGCTGATTTAAAGGTGAAACAGATTTACTAGAATATGAAGAAGAAAATATGCTATGTTATATTTAAAATTAAGCATATCAATATTTTTATGGATGAAATTTTAATTGTACTTCTAGGGATGCATGATATACTAATTTTGGCATTGGAATTGGCTGCTATTCATTATTATTATAATTTTTTTTATATGTTAATGTTTTTGGGCACAATAATGTAATGCACTAAAAGGTTCTAACTATCTTTAAATAAATATCAGTGTATTATCATTAAGGTTACACCCTTGGTTAAGGGTGTTTCTCAGAGAGCCAGAGTGGAGGCTGTGAGGATCTCAGCACATGTAACCAGCAGGCCAATATTCCCCGAAATGTAACAGAATGGATGGCCCTATGAGGGGCAACAGTGGGGTGCAACCTGTAAATATTCTGCACTGGCCGGGACTTGAACCCGGCTCCCCACGCCACAGTAACACTACTGTATTTCTGTCCTAATGGACGGTTGCCTTTCCTACCTTCGTCCACCAGGTGGCGGTATAAAAACCAATGTGAGCCATCGATGCAGAGGAAGCGGTCATGTTGTGTAACTTCCGCTGTTCGCCGTCTCCCCTCTTGTAACCGGTTGTTGTCACATTTCGGTAAGTTAGAGATTTTAAAAGCCGCTCTAGTATTTATTTTCCTCTGCTGTTATATTCTGCGGCGGTGAACCTTTCATTTAGTTCATGTTTGAAGCTTCGGGGTTATTTTTTAATCTGGCTTTGATCGCAGCGACCTTTATTCAGACGTCCTTGACAGCAGCAGCAACAGCAGCGGACATTTGTTGGTTTATTCACAGAAAAACGGATGTTAGAGGTGAAACAATCTGAGCTCTGTGAGTGTTTAGTCCGGTTTTGTCCAGGTTAGAGTCTCCTGGAGGCTCGGTGAGAGCAGAGGTCTGCTTGTTGGTCCTCAGAAAGGAGTGAAATCAGCCTTTAATGGTCAATTATTTAACCAAATCTTTCATCTGTTAATAGCAGAGACCTGCTGACTGCTAATGTTTCAGACCAGATGTTTTAATCATTTAAAAACCTAATTCTTCCCTAATGTTTTTCTTAATTTAGAGATTTAACCAAAAATGTTAAAAATCAAAAATGCTTTAAATAGTTTTAATAGTCCAACCAGGGGCGGATCTAGGTTTCTAGGAGATCAGGGGCCCTGAGGGTAACCTGACAACAGCCAGATGCATGTCTCAGCTCCGCCTAGCTCCACTCACATACATCTGGGAACCCGCTCATTGAGGAAGTGATTTCCCCAACCGAATTTATGGTCTGTCAATCAGGACGCAGGGTGGGTGTGTCCTGGAGTGGAGAAGCGACCGTAGGTTCCAACAACAATGGCGGCTCGCATTGAGGAAGCAAGCGTTAGCATTGATGCTGCTATTTCTTCTGTGTTTTCCAATCTATCTGATATTGTTTCATTAAAAAAGAACATCAGAGAACGGCTTTGAAGGCTTTTGTTGATGGAAACGATGTTTTTAAGCCCTTCTCCCGACCGGATTTGGCAAGAAGCTTGATCTACCAAACGGCTCCTCCTCTCACAGCGTCACGGGTTAGCTTCGGTGTGAGTGGTTGAAATAGCACGCTCGATAAAGATGACAGACAAGTGGCTTATCCAATCATATGCAAGGAGTTTTTGATAAGGCCCAGCCTTCAGTAAAGGCAATTCCTATGGCGGGTTCCCAGATGTATGTGAGCGGAGCTGAGGCGGAGTGAGACATGCATCTGGCTGTTGTCAGGTTACCCTGAGGGTAGACTTTCTGCTAAATCCAGTTCTTATTTAAAATATGATTACTGGATTAAGGACATTTCTAATATAAAACATGCTAGCATACAGAACAATTTCCCTTCCATAACATGGGGAGAAATGAATTCACCTGCAAGTCTTTAACTGTGTTTATTTCTCTCCTCATCAACATTAAATCCTGTGATTTTAGAAGCATTTGCTTCTTATTTACCAGAGTTATGGGGGGGCTGATTGAAATGGTTACACTGGGACATCAGTCTGTTTAGCAACAGCTAGAGGTGACTTCTTCTGCGCGGAATGCTACAGGCTGCTTTCCTGCACATGCTGCCACCATCTGGTGAATTCCAGTACTGCACATTTTGTTCAGATCCGCTCACCATGTAATACACCATACTATAGCAGAAAAAGCTTGATTAGGGCCAGGCTAGAGATTTATTTTTTTTCTATTTTGAGAATAAAGTCATAAAATTTCGAGAGTAAAGTTGTAATATTATGAGAATGAAGTCACAGCAACCTGAGTCCACTTTGACATCCTGCCCAGTTTAAAGCTGCTGCTAAAAGATTTCCTTATTTGTCAAACCAGAGCCAAAGTATAACTTTACATGATGCTCCACATTCCTCATTTTAGGGAAGAAAGTGCTTCTTGTACGAGTTGTCATAAAATACAACTTGTTTCTTGTAATTTTAGGACTTTATTCTCATAATATTACGACTTTATTCTCGTAATAGAAGAAAAGAAAATCTCTAGCCTGGCGCTAAAACTCCGTTGTATATTAGAACAGGGATTTTTAGGCTTGTCATTATATTAAGACCGGTATTAATAGCCAGAAAACTGTAATACTCGATACAATGTTTATTATTGGAGTAAAAGAAATACAAATAATGAAAGACATAAAAAAACGTATTTATTAACATGAAAAACTCACCATTCTTAAAAATGCAGCGTGTTTTCTGATAGAATCACAGATTATATTACTTGAAAAGGTTACAAATAGATATAAAATAAATAACCCAAATATATTACATTTGGTCAATATCTTTAGGTAGTTTGAAATAATCTAGAAATCTAAGATTCAATTCAGTTTATTTCTATAGCGCCAATTCACAGCACATCGTCTCAAAGCACTCAGTAACGATTATTTTGCTAATCTATTAATCTGTTGATTATTTATTTGAATAATGGATTAATAATCTGATAACCAAAGGTTCCTTAGTTAAAGCAGGTGAAACTAAAGTTTCTTCCACTTGAGGAGTTCTGGATGGAGCAGATTGTCAGACGAAACCTTTTGTTTTTATCTAAAATGCAAAATATTTACATATTTTAAAAATCTAGGTATATTTGCTGCTCTAAGCGGTTCAATCTATCAGCTGAAGGTTTTAGAGTCTCTATAATCCAGTTAATGATTAATCGATTGCTAAATTGGTTGATGATTATTTCCATAATGGATTAAAGTAATTGATTGTTTTTAGCCCTAATCCTGATATTGAAGAACTTTCTAGATCTATTATTGCTGACAATGAAGCCGATCCATAAGAGCAGATCTACTCAGCCTATCTCTATGCTTTGCTCTGTCAGAGACGTCATGCTGTGGTGACTTCCTGAGTCTCAGTAGATTTTCAGCATGCTTTTCCTCAGATAGATAAATGTAGCTTCATACGTTTCATTCCTGCCTTCAGAGGAAAGTTAAAAACAGCCTCTTAAAAAATCAGCAGATCATAAAAGCAGACAGATGATTGCGATCAGCATCTACAGAGATCTGAATTCAGCTCTGAATCAGATCAGAAGAGGAAAAATGTCCGACTGTGAGATGTAATGAATTCCTCTGGGCTCAGGGACTATAACAGATGTCTTTATTCTGTGTTTTCTGATTTCAGCTCTATCGTCCTGATGGCTGCGAGCTTTCGGTATCTTTACTCCGTCTCCAGGACAGGTAGGAGTTTCACAACATTTCATTTTGTTAGAGTTATTAGTTTTAGAATGAATCAAATACAGAATTGGCTTTTTATTAACTGTTTATTTTTTATTTATCTGCAGGCACTTTGGCTGCAGGCCAGCTGAGGTCCTTCAGTGTGTCTGCACCGAGGACTGGGTTCAGTAAGTACCCTCTCAGTTCCAGTAGGACCAGCAGCCATGGTTTCATGTATTTATCCTCATTTATTTCGGGTCCTCACACATTTTCATGTTTTAGTGACTTACTGAGGACTCTGTGCTGATTTCATTCTTCTGCTTTTCAAAGGGATTTTTCTGTTTCTCAGTGAGTAATATTGCAGCCGCCCACCAGAGGGCGCTGCTGTTCATTCTGAGGGTTACCTGAGTTTGCAACAGAATGATGCCAGATGGGAGGCATGCTAGAGTAGAATTAGTGGAAATAATCCAGACCAAAGTCTTATTTAATATGACATATTAAAAAATCAGCATCCAGCGTATGTGCAGCTTCTCTTCTTCCATGCCTGCAATAAGAAATTTGTTTTGAAGTTGCCCTCTTGGAAGTTGTTGTGACTGAATTAATTTAAACTTTTAAGCTTCTCGATATAAAATAAATAGTTTGATAAAGATTAGAACTGCTTCCTGATATGTTGAGGTATCAATAGTTTGCATCCTATCATTTAATTTAAGGCTCTTAGTTTTTGGGAATATATAAGAATTATGCTCTAATTTGTAGCTACCGATCTGTCGTTACCGTATTTTAATTTGACAAACCGGGTCTTCTTCACGTTATTTTTCCTGTTTGGTGCGATTGCATTTCTGTATATTGACCTGGCCGGCTTCCAAAGGACTGGAGCAAAAAAAAAAATCTCTGCTTCATATGTACGTCTGTGAACGGTGACGTGCAGAGGAGTAGAGGTGGATGTAGAGCAGCTCTCATTGATTAACACAACATACAAGCACTCCGCATGACGTTCGTGTGCAGAGCGAAGACAAAGGATGTGGGGTTAATGGCGGCAAGGATGTTGAATGAACTTTCTGTTTCTCTTTGTAAATATAAATTCCTTCAGTTCTGACCTAAATAGGCTCATTTAACCACCTGTTTAAAGCTCTGCTAGCCAAACCGAATACTGGATTACACTATAAACAGAGAGCTACATCACAGTTAGCGTCCTCCTCATTAAAACAAAGGTAATTAGTCTCACGGTATGTTAGAGTGACATACCCTGGCTTATTGTCACAAAATGTCCCCAGTGTGGAACAATAAAAGGATTTTTCTCTTCTATTAAATCTTATTATTAAGGGTAAATACACTTAATATAAGACTTTTCTACATATTTCTAGATTGTTTTTCCAGTGTGGTCGTTAGTTTGATGGTGAAGTCAGAGAAAAAGGTCCTCGGTCTTATACCAAAACGGAGCACACACCCATGAACACGCGTGTCATTGAGCTCTCAGTCTGTGATGTCATCGACTCTCATTCATTGATCCTGATGGTTTGTGTGCAGAGTATGTGAACGCCCAGGAGATCCCGACAGACCTGAAGTCCATCACAGACCGGGCTGCACAGACGCTGCTGTGGACGGAACTGATCAGAGGTCAGCCCACGCTTCCTTTACCTAAACCGTCATCAATCAGTCGGTGATGACAGTTTATTAGATCCAGGTGGAAACGGAGCGGACGCTACGTTTTCTTTCTTCTTCATCCTTTCTGTGGAAACCGGTTTCCTCCTCACAGCCGACCTGTTTGCTTTCAGGTCTGGGGATGACCATGAGCTACCTGTTCAGAGAACCGGCCACCATCAACTACCCGTTTGAAAAGGGGCCCCTGTCGCCGCGCTTCAGAGGGGAACACGCTCTGCGCAGGTAGGAGCCGTCCTCTACAGCAGCTTCACCTACCAACCAGCAGGACAGTTTCTGTTCCTGTAGCTGATCTCTGATTATCAGGAAAGTGTTTGATGCTGTGTGGCAGGTACCCGTCAGGAGAGGAGCGCTGCATCGCCTGCAAACTCTGTGAGGCCATCTGCCCCGCCCAGGTAAGCCTGAACCAACAGGTACCTGCTGCTCTGCTGGCTTTAGGTTACCGAGAAAAACAAAGTATATTTTGAGTCAGAAAGTCAAAAAAAAGCCCCATATCTCAGATCTGAAAGATGAAGGATGTGAGCTTCCATCTCTGATGGTTCTGATCATGAGATTGAATGGGACCAGAGGAGCTCCCATCCTCTCCGTAAACCCCCGCAGTGATCACATTCCTCCTCTTCGTCTGGTTTCCAGGCCATCACCATTGAAGCAGAGACTCGCGCCGACGGAAGCAGGAGGACGACTCGCTACGACATCGACATGACCAAGTGCATCTACTGTGGGTTCTGTCAGGAGGCGTGTCCTGTGGATGCCATCGTGGAGGTGTGTACATCTGCTTCCATTATCCATCTCTGTCCAGTCTGTATCAGCTGCACCACAGCAGCCTGTAGGCTTGTTGGATGGATTCCAGACGTGAGCAGGAACCCTGGTAGAGCTGCAGCTAATGCTACGTTCAGACCGCACGCTGCAGAAGCAGCAGGTTTACAAAGTCAATGGTTGACGCGCATCAAGCCGCAGCAAAAGGTTCTGCAGCGAGTTTTGAGCAGCAGGAGCAGTGCCTCACGAGCTTCTGAGCATCTGAGGCGCTGCTCAAGCAGCAGAAGCTGGAGATGGAAAAATGTAACTTTTGCTGCTGGACGCGCCACATCAACCAATCAGAGAAGCTGATCTGGGAGCTGACAGGGAGACAGACACAGCACTGCTGATGCAGAGCTCTATGATCACTCCTCTGAAACAGGTTATTAATGCCTAAATGAACTTAAAATGTAGAAACCTGCCAGCAGAATATGTTCTGTTTTATTATCCTGGTATCTGCAGTTTGGATTACGGATCTGAATTGCTTTCAACCGAGTATGAGTATTAGGGCTGGACAATGTGGCCTAAACCTTTTCATTTTGGTTGATACAATATCATTTTATAGCATCATAAACAAAAAACAGATTATAACATCAAATAAAAGCCTCAGAAAGACTAGTAGGAATTCCATCAACAGATGCCTGAACTAAGTTATTAAAATGTTCATTTTTATTAAACTAATGTAATTAATGATTATTTAGCAAATCGATTAATATGTCAATATTTTTTTCCAAATCAATTAATTATCAGATAGCTAAAGGTTAATTAAAAAAGACCTTTTACGAAATTAAAACAGGTGAACTAAGACTTTTCCACATGAGGAGTTCTGGATAAAGCATATTGACCGACAATTTTATAATTCCTGCTCCAAGTGGGTCTCTGTCAGCTAAAGGCATGTTTTAGAGTCTCTATACTCAAGTTAAGAATTAATCGAATGCTAAAATAGTTGAGGATTATTTCAATAATCGATTAATCTGATTAATTGTTTCAGCCCTGTTGTAAATGCAGTCGGTATCTTTATTTATCATGATAGAACAGTGTTGTTCAGAGCTACTATATTGTTCCCACAGACCATGACTAAACAAGGATTTCTTTTTCCCAGCAGAGGAGTGAAAAGAAAGAGGAAAAGAACAAGATTTAGTAAGAAAATGTGCAAATACTATTAAAGGCTTAACCCCTTAAGCTGTGACGGTCTTAGGAGCAAATTCTGCCAGAAATGACATATGTGGATTAAAGCAAGTACGGCTCACAAACTATAAATTGGAAATATAATTGGTTGTATTTTTGTGACAGAAAGTCATTGAGGAATATTTTTCAGGTGGAATCACTATTTTAAATGTCACCATATATGATTTATAGGTGATTAAACTAATAAAGAATGAAAAATAATTAGCCTCACCAATTTGTTTTCCAAAATAAACCTGTAAAAAACCATGAAAGCCCATTTCAAACCCTGGGTGAACCATCGGACTTTATAGATCCACATCTTGACTCTAAATCAATGTGGGCTGAATAAATTTAAGCATGTTTGTTTCACAAAGGTTTAAGTGGGCAGTGTGCTAGGCGGAAGAGCACTTTTGCAGAGTGACAAAAGTGTAAGAATGCATTTTTTCACTCATAAAAGGAAACCTGGTCAGACAAATATGTTGATTTATATTATTAGAGACCTTTTGCATAAGACAAAGCCTCTGCTCCTCAGATTTAGCCGTTGTTTCATTGAAATTTACCAATAATATCCCCAAACTGAATAGAAAATGAGAATAACAGGAAGCTAATGTAACACATGCCGGTTACATCATCTGAAATGGTCGCACAATGACGTCCTTGGAAAGTCTGAGCTTTTCCAAGGCTAAAATGAGGCTAAAAATGAACACCTGCTGATGCATTTCTCCCGCAGAGTCACACATGTCAAGTGGAATTTTAAATCTCATTTTATTTGTTTGCACAGCTATAAAACAAAAAGTACTCATAAAGAAATGGTTAAAATGTTTTAAAGCCCCCTTTGAAAGGCGTGTGGATGAAACACCATGTGACTGTGGTTTGGACATTTCTATAAATAGATAAACATGAGCAGAGAGATGAGTTAAGAGAAAAGTAGCGCTTTGAATACATAATGAACCTGGATGTTCACTGAGGAGGGAACTAAAGCTGCCAGCAGATGGCGATGCTGAGCTCACCCAGTGCAGCTGCTCTTTCAGAGGTTTCATGATTATTGTTACATGAGCACCTGGTTTTTAGTATTTTAGGTGACAAGGATGCTTTAAGGTAAAATAACAGCTAAAAACTGTTCATCAAACCTCTAAACTCCAAACTGTTCACAGCTTTTCTGCATAATTAAATTTTCTTTAAGATGCTCAGATGGTCTCTGAAATCAGAGAGATAACAGGTTAAAAGACTCTGTCAAAATGAATGGATGGTTGTGGTGTCTTTAATAGTCCAGGTTGAGAGTTAGCAACAGGGACCCACCACTAGCTAAGAAGTGTAATTACCCTGAGTGGAGAGCAGTTTGGTAAACGTTCCTTTTAACCCAAATCTCCTCCTTTTCTCAGGGTCCGAACTTTGAGTTTTCCACTGAAACCCACGAAGAGCTGCTCTACAACAAAGAGAAGCTGCTGAACAACGGAGATAAATGGGAGGCTGAGATCGCCGCCAACATACAAGCCGATTACCTCTATCGATAGACGCGGCACGCCGCCTACGTTCCAGGGGGAGACTTTAAAACGTGACACATGTTGTTTCTGTACATACTGTAAGAATACACTCTCAGCTATGGTCTATGTGCTTCAGGATGGATTCAGGTTTGTTGAAAGGAGCTTTTGTTAACAAGATAAGCCTTATTAAAACATCAACATTTAAATTTTAGTTTCATTTTGTCATCTTGAATCTGTCTCTGTATCAGACTACTTTACTACTGATTTGGAGGCTTGTCATGAACCTGTTTCTGGGGAATCATAAGACGTGTCGTTCCTGCATTTAAATTTAGATTGTTTTAATGTGATTAAAGTAATTGCAGCAGTCATGATGCTTTGAAGTTCGTCAAGGTACAGTAGTATCAATCAGTGCTGTGGAGAAACATCTGCTGACTAGACAGAAGGATTCTTCATTTCTTCACTTTCAAAAGTCGTTATTGGATCTAAATGTCAAGAAAAAATGTTGAACTCGCTGCTCGATAGATTTCACTAAAGGGTCTTCAAACTGTTTTCACCTTGAAGCAAATAAACTTTGAATAAAAACAATAAATGAGATCTTTCATTGTGTTTGGAAATAACAAAGTATTTTTATGTTGAGAACATAAATGTAATTGTTGAAAGAATGTGGGACTTTGTGCCCCTCTAACACTGCTTGTCTGGTTTGTACCTTAAAAACATTAGCTACCTTGATGAGTGGCAAATCTGGTCGAATCTGACCAATTTATTGGTCCTCATAGAGGCTTGGTAGCCCAGGATCCAGACCAGGAGGCAGAGTCATAACTCAACACAGCTTCCTTTCTATTACCCACCCATGAACCCATTCTTACCAAATCAGACCTCTACTTTTAAAAGAGCAAATCATGAAAACTTGTAAAGTGCTTACAATTCCAACTGAACATCAAGTTAAAAAAAATAGATTTCACATTAAATAACTTCAAAGAATTTGTTGATCAATGACTTCATTGAAAAAAATGGAAATCTAAATAACTGCATTTTTTTTTATTGAGGTAAATGAGACACTTTGCAAATGGAAAAATGTAAACTTAAAAGAAGGAAAAACAGAAACAGTTGTCTTATTTCAAGTGCATATCTAATTTTTTAAGATAAGGATAAAATTCCATTGGCAGATCATCTTATTTCAATCTGGAAAACTCACACAGAGAGAAAAGACAATTAGGAGAACTGTATGAGAAACGTATTGATACAATTAATTAGTCCTTGGCGCTCTGCCCCGCAGGCCTGAAACTGGTGGTGGAGTGGAGATAGATGAAGTTGGTCAGTCTGGCAGACTGCTGGTTAGTGAGATGGTCTGCTGAAGCTTTATGGGGAGATCAGAGGACTGTGTGAGCTGATACTAGAGCTTCACTCAGGGACCTGGAAGATAGAAGACCAGCTTGGATAACACAGGTTAGAAGAACCTGTCCATGATGAGCAAGCATGAAGCGACAGTGGAGGAAAAACTCCCCGTTTGGAAGAAACTTCTGGCAGAACCAGGCTCAACGCATGGCATTCTCCTGCCGGACCGAAGTTGAAGAGGAGACAGGGAATGCAGTAAGAGTCCAGGAGGAATGGCGGCTCTGATGAAGCTTTAGCTCACGATGGTGGAGGTGGGTTGAAACGGTGATATGTGAATGAAGTTACACAGTGTGACCAAAATTGCCTTGCACAGGTAGCCAAAGCGTAGCAAGAAAATGTTAATAAGAGTGGCCAGGTAATAACCATCGTATACAGGGGTGGCCGAAAGCAGATAGGTGCCAGAACCTCACAGTACAGTCAGCACTGTTCCAAAAGGAAAAGGAACAACCACAACATCTTTACAGCACACTTTACTTTTCTTCAGTCTTTGCTAACAAATAGACAGCATATATTTTAGCATCCATCCTGTCTATATTAAAAGTATAGGCATCAAATCATCATTTTGCATAAAATTAATATTTACATGTAATAATATCTACATTAAATGGATTATATAATATTATTAAAGTAGATATTTATCTCTGCAAGTCATCTATGAATCTTCAGTGAAATCAGAGACAGAATTTTCTCTTTACCCCATAAGACAAAATCTAGTTCTAAAAATAGCATGAAATCTAACCTCTTTAATGTTAATAAATTGATGTGCATAATTAACCAGTGTTTTGTTGTCAAGTAACTGTTAACACATGAAAAATAAGATATTAAATAAGCAAGAACTTTCCACCCTGAGAGCATTACTGCTGCCACCGTCTGTATTAGAGGGGAAAAACATGGTAGGGGGGGCCAATGATTGGCTAAGGGTGGCTACGGGTGGCCACGGCCCCCATCTAGCTCCTCCGCCTCGTAGGGAGCAGGTGAGTTGCGTATCAGAGGCCTTTTAAGATGAACTTGGGATGCTGACTGGCTTTTGTGGAGGCGTGGTTCAAAGCTGATTGGCTGTGTCGTAGGTGGATGTAGGAGAGCAATCAGTTTATTCAGTTGAACTTCCACCTAGGCTCCATTTACTTAATGTACATCTCAAGGTTAAATACACTTAATTTAAGAGATTTTCACTTATTTCTGGATAGTTTTTGTCGTGTTTTGTGATGATCAGATTTTGTCCTACAGAAACCTGCCTGCAGCAAGAGGATCGTGTGAATTAGTATTATCATTATATAAGTATTATCAAAAATGTTTACATTCTCAGAAATATTTGGCAAGAAGGAGAAGTAGCAATCCTTCAGCCAGTTATTGATTAGTCCCAGGCCAATTACTTATTTTTATCTTCATTTTACACATCCAGATAGCTAAGTACTAAAACTACTTGAGTTTGTTATTTTGTATCATCTACAAGGTCCTTAGTATCAATTTTAGATCTGCTTTTAATCCTAGCTGATTTAGTGTTAAAGTCTGAAGATATTGTTATAATGAGAGATTTAAACATTCTTCATTACTCTGAAAATAACAGGTTCAAATGTGGCCTTTAATGATACTCAGCTGGCTTTGCTCAAACACTAATACAGCTACCATGTATGCCACTATAACCCTGTCCTTTCTGAGCATTTTCGATCAATAAGCTGTTCACCCAGGATTGAAAACATTATTATAATAGATCATTATCCAACAATGTTGTAAAAACTGTTATTATAGAATCACTCCTATTTGTGGTTTTTCTCATTATCATTAAAATAACAGCCGAAGGCAGCAATCTAATTTCTTCCCTATCAAAATCTGATGATGCTGTCTAAATTGTTATTTCTGATTGTGTGTGGCATTAGACAATGTACCTCCTCTTACTAAAAAGAGGTGGGGGGCTTAGTGCATGGTTTATTTCAGAACTGCATACCTTAAAACACATCGCTAGAAAATGTAATAGAATAAGACAGAGCAGACCTAAAAGACCTGGGAAAATAATCTATTGTTTATATTAAGTTGAATGAAAGGACGTCCTTTCTCCCAGCTGTCAGTAATAGTAATTACCAGGAGTAATTATTTTAGAGATAAATTAAATTAAAAGTAAAATCATAGCCATCCTTCAGAATATGACAAACTACTAAACAGTCTGTGATGCAGCATCTAAGGTACCAATAGAACCTGAGCTGTGTTCTTCGTGAGTTATGAAAAGTATTACCTCTGCTGGAGGTTTCTTCCTGTTCAAAGGGAGTTTTTCCGAGGAAACTGGGCTGGTTTGAATCTTAATTGTCCAACAGATTTCGGTTTTTTCATGTTTGTTCAAATTTTCTTTCAACCCCAGGGTTACTTGTAAGGTTTTGGCCAAATTCCTTCAATATATACTATATATGCTTCAAATACACAACGTAGGATATATTTCTACTGTTACTCCAAGCAGATGATACTCAGCTGTATTTGTCCATAAATCCTGATAGAAATAACCCTTTAAATTTAAACAGCATGCACGTCTCAAAGAGATAAAAACAACTAGATGCCTTTATATGGCTGCTTTTAGATTCAGATGAGACAGAACCTATCTTTCAGGAGGAGCTAACATTATTATGGAAAAGGTGATTGGTCTGCAGTTATGTTGCTTTGTAGGATAACCAATCAGATATCAGAGTCAATTTAAAGTTACACGTCTATCAAAAAAGACCAAAAAACATTTGATCAAATAAGTTAATACACCAAGCTACCATCCTGATAGTGTGTAGATCTTTGCTTAGAAGATTTTAAGTCCTAATAGAATCCTTGGACCAGGTGCACTGAGCAGACATAAACACGTTTGCACAATTTTCCAGTCATACTGCAGGACTTTCAGAAAGCCAGATGTCGATAGTTGACACATTAAAAATATACGTTTTTAAATGTTTCAATCAGGGTTGGAAGTTTCTTCCAGATGACAGTTTTTCCAGGATTTTTGCTGTATCCAACCAGAGTGATCTACTGCCACATACATTTGAAAATTCTTATAGCAAGCACTTTAATCAACTACAGGTGAGGATTAATATTCCATGATAGACTGCTGCTCTGGAATTATACATCAATTGTGGAATATTTTTTGGTGCAAGGAAATATATTTAATAAAAAAAATGGCTTAACCATTTTGTTTTGACATTGAACACTTAAACTACTCTAATATGGGTTTGTTTCTAGATGCTGGAGCTCGGTCTGTTTTTCAGTGTAGTCCTGTTTCTCTGACTGTGACTAACTGGATGTGCTCTCTTTCATCCTCTGACATGGGGAGCTGGCTCCGAGCTGCGCCTGCCTGGCTGTGTGTTTGCACGGGCCTGTGGAGCTGGTTGGCTGTTCCTTTTAATAATAATAATAATGATAATAATACATTTTATTTAACAGCTTTTCTTGACACTCAAGGTCACTTACAAATAATACAAAAAATAAATAAATAAAAAGAGATGAAAATACAAAATACAGATACAGGAACATAAAAAACATAAAAACAAAATCCTTATCTTTTTGTATCTATGCTTCTTTTTCTATGTCTGCTTCTGTCTCCTTGAACCTCAGTGGGCCTCAGCAGATGGCCGCTCACACTGAGCCCTGGTTCTGCTGGAGGTTTCTACCTGTTCAAAGGAGCTTTTCCTCTCCACTGCTGCTACAAGCATGCTTAGTGTGAGGGATTGCTGAAGAGTCAATGAGTCGATGCAATCAGCCTGTTTTCCTTAGATAGAAAAAATCCTTTGAATCAATCTCTCCGATAATCTGGTTAAACTGTAAAGTGCCTGAGATGACATGTTGTGAATTGAGCTATAGAAATAAACTGAATTGAATATTTAGTCAAATTTATCTTCAGCAGTTGTGAAACGTCCAGAACTAAATAGCACTTTTTAAAGTCACCCAGAGTCAACGTGCTTCACACTGCATTCAGTCTCTCATGCACACATTCACACAGTGATGGTGGTGGGCTACAAGGTTCCCTGGAACACACTCAGAGAACCATCAGAAGATTTTTTTTTTTTTTTTTTTGATTTAGTAATTTGATTTAGTTCCACTTTGTTCTCATTTAAGACATTTTAGTTATATCAAGTTAAAAAAAAACACAAACAGCTTTTAAAACAGATTCAAAAACACACCAAATTCATGCTGACTGCATATTTATTAAAAATCTGCCTGTATTGAGTTTAGCTAATGCTGCTGGATGGAAATTGCAGTTAAATCTGCTCATCTTTGCTCTAACATGAGCTGCAGCATCTGCCTGACAGCAGCAGTTCCAGCAGAGCAGCTGAGAAGTTTCCTTTAGGATAAATATGGGTGTTTTGGAGACAGCGGGAACTGTGAGGATTTAGAAGCGATAGAGGAGAGCAGCCATGGAGCCACATAAATGACCCCCTGGAGCATTTTCCTCTTAGCCGCTGTACATCTGGTGCAACACACAGATGAGGAAGGTCATTATGCTCTCAATGGAGCAACAAGAGAAGGACGCCAGCAGTTTCTGGGTTATTTCACCCTCAGGAAGGGCAGCCTTTTCTTCAGCAGCTCAGAGTTGTTTACGCTCCAGGTCAGGGACTCTCATGACGCTGAAGTCAGACACCCTCCCCACAGTCCGCCTGTGCTGATCAATGGAGAAATGTCCTTATCCTGTTTCCCAAAGATGAAGCTGAGAAGCATGTAGATCTCTGTGGGCCGTGCTGTCAGCGCTCCATCAGGTGGACCCCCCCTCCTCTGTGATGCTTTCCTGACGGCGGTGGTGTTGAGGTGAGTTTGGTGCTGCCTTAGGTTTAGAGCAGGGGAGTCCAACTCATTTTTATATCAAGTATCATAAGTATTTTTCAGGGCAGTTTTTTTTCCAGCTCTATGAATTAAACGTATAACTTCATTTAATCATCATTTATCTCAGAAAACCTGTAAAAATCCAAATGTTAAGAAGTTCGGATGTTAAACTCTACATGTTAAACTCTACATGAATGAAACTCCTACAGGCCTACAGGCCATCAGTTTAGAATGTGATGTAGAATGATGCAGAGCATAGGGATGTCCGATAATCACCTTAAAACTGTTGGTTTAACGTTCTTTTTTAAAAATGCACTACCAATCGCAGTTTCAATTTGTTCAAACTCTCGCCCAAAAAAAAAAGTTTCTGTAGAAGTTTAAAAACGTGTTCCTGTAGTATTTAGTATGTATTAACAATACTGCTAGAGTCAGTCAATATACAGCCATGGGCCTGTTTACACAGTGTAGCCTTTTGCTTCACTCTGTGTACTCCGACGCCGAGGTGCTAACGCCTCTGTTAAACACTTTAAAACTCTGAAAATGGAATACTTAAAGGTGGATTCTGATTCTCGACGCCGGAGTACACAGAGTGAAGCAAAAAGACTACAACTTGGTAAACAGGTCCCATATTCGCTTCCGCGGTGGCAGGGAATATTGACTATTCCAACAGAAACCGACTACATTTACAAACGCTAAATTTGTCAGGCTACAGGAACGCTTTCTTCACTTAAACTTTTTTTGGAACGCCATTCTTCAGCGCTGATCTAATTCCTCGTGAGTAGCATATTTTAAAAATAGAACGTTTAAGGTTGTTTTTAAGGACATTATCGACATGCTCTATGAAAGCCATTCTCAACTGCAGCAGCCAGGGGTTGATTCTAAATGAGCCAAAAAGCAGAGACAGGAGCAATTGTCAAAAATTTGGTGTCCTTCATTCGATTTCATCCTGACACTACAGAAAATGGGCTTAAAGTGTAAAACCGAACTCCTGTAAAAATCCAAATGTTAAACTCTATATGTTAAACTCTACAGTACTCAGAGAACCAACGCATGATCAGGGAGAACATGCAAACTCCATGAAGAAATACCCTGGGCCGGGAATCGAACCAGGATCTTTTTGCTGCAAGGCAGCAGTGCTACTGTGCAGCTTTTCCAAACTAAATATTTATTATTTTAACTAAATATTTAAATCACAAACTAAATAATTAGTTTGTGAAATAAATATTTAGTCTGAAGCAAATATTTACTTAAAATTATTATTATTTTTTAAAAAATAAATTTTAGCTCAATACTTAATGAACAAAACAGAATATTTAGCCATCTTGGTGCTAGCTATATTTTTAGATTGTTAGTTGTATAATGGAGGGTTTTCGGGCTAATTTTCTAAAACTCTCCAGTTTGGAAAAAACAAAACAAATGTACATCCACAACCCTGTATCCACCCCGAGAAGTAAAGCCTATTAAATGAATGCAAGCCAAGGCAGGAGCCCATTTCTTTCGCGGATTACTCTGTTAAAAATTGTAGTTTGCAACATTTCGCTATCCAGCATTTTGAAGCTGCAATTCCAGTGATTTGTTCTCACAGAGCGCCAGCTGTACTTGTTCCTCAATGCTGGTCAGAGGCATCTCATCTACTGTGCCTCCTGTTTTGTTCGCAGATGTTTTGTTATATGCCAAGTCTTTCTTTGGTTCGCCTTCTAATATCCTGGTATCTTCTTTACTTCATCCACTGTTCGCAAGGTTTCACCAATAGCGTTACTTTATTACAGATTTGTTCATATATAGCGCCTCTGTGTGACAGGCACACTTCTTTGCTGTAGCTCACTCTTAAATGTTTGTTGGCTTCATCCACCAACACCTCCATTTCCATGGGGTCAAATTTCCTTTTGCGCTTTCTGCTGCAAACTACTTTGCCGCAAAACCACAAAACGCGCCAAAACCATTATTTAAATAGGGCGCCTCCAACAGTTTTGCACCTGCCACCAGTTACGCTAATCACTCTTGTTAAATCACCCGCAGTATGTGTACTGCTGGTGGTCAGACTAAAGATAGAAGAGAAAGTGTACACCAAACGACATTTCATTTTGTGTACACTCTGTGTATACAACAAAATTACAATAGAAGTTGATGTATGCTGATCCATTCTGAACCTCTGTGACAGGAAGCTGTGGATGCCTACGGCAGGCCAGTGTCCCTCAGTTTGTTCAACTACTGGTGGGGAGCAATGGAGTGGAAAGCTGAGGTATAGCCCATAAAACTCCCTCACTGCTCTGAATGGGACCGTACAGCTTAGCTATCTGTGGCTACTGCGTCAGCGGTAGATCTGTTACATGGGGCACCGCTTGTAAAGTTAAGCTGTCAAAACTTATTAACAATATTTATGTTTATCCAGCATGTTTTAAGAGAAAAATTAGGGGCTCATTTCTTCAAACTCATATTTCCCTATGTTATTCATTCATTTATAAAAATCAAAGTTCCAACCTAAATATTTAGATTGTCCGGTAAAAAAGTTCAGCAAGCTAAATATTTATTTCCTAAACTAGATATTTCTTTACCAGGGAGCTAATCCATGACGACAAACCAGCAAAAAAGTGACTTGCACCAGGAGGAGAATATATGGGAGAAAGAAACCAGGTTAATTAGCAGATTAGGAGCAGGTGTAAGCAGAGGATCCTAGAAAGGAGCGAGGGGAAAAGGAGAATGACACACAAGAGGACTAACAAGAATATCACTAAGAACTCAATTACAATCAAAAATAACGAGAACACAACAATGGAAAGTCAGACCAATGAAAACTCAGAGATAAAACTGGAACAGAATCAAAACCATGACACATGTAGGATGGCTTTATGTAAACATTTCACCAGAATGACTGAGAATTAGGAGGACCACTTATTTTGATGATCCAACCGGAAAAAGTTCCTCCACTATACCTTTAAATAAATATTTATTATTTTAACTAAATAAACTAAAGGTACAAACTAAATAATATAGTTTGTTAAATAAATATTTAGTCTGAAGCTAAATATTTAACTTAATTATTATTACTTTATTTTAAATAAATGTTTAGCTCAATACTTTATGAACAAAACAAAATATTTAGCCATCTTGAGTGCTTAGCTGTGACATTTTTAGCATTGTTAAAGGTTCTAATGGAGGGTTTTCGCCAATTCTATCACAAAAACTCTCCAGTTTGGAAAAAATCCAACGACATCGTGTGTCATTCACAACCCTGTACCCACTCCCGAGAAGTAAAGCCTATTAAATGAATGCAGCGCGTGCAGGAGCCCATTTCTCTTCGTGGACACTCTGTTTAAAATTGCAGTTTGCATCTTTCATACAAGCTTACTTTCTAAAAGAAGATTTGCAATTTTTCTACTACGTCAGACTCACCACCAGTAATTGAAAATGGGGACAAGCATGTTGTCAAGTGGGGGAGGAGGTTTGAAGGGAGGACCCAAATGCATACACAAAGCTAAAGTGGTTTCTTGCAAGATTTTAATAACAAAAAAGGGATAACAGAAGCTTAAAAATCCAAAATCAGTGGCCTCCACAAAATCCAGGAAGCCTCGAGCATGAGTGGCTGGATAACACCTAATCCATGTGTTTATTTTTAGTCTAATTTATTACTGCAATCGGTGTTTTCACTGGTGTGCCTAAAAGTGGATCAGACAGCTGCAGCTGATCACAGAACGCTGCTGCCCGTGGTCCTCAAACTAAGACTTTTCCAGATATATGTAGAGCACATCAGCCATTAGTTCTAAAGTCCTTTCACTGGCTGGTCTGTCAATCTCAGGCATGAATAGATGTGTTAAAATCCATCTGGCGGAGTCAGGTTAGTAGTTTGCCAATGGAATGAGTCATAGACTTACTATCAGTGTATCAACCTCCAGACCACTTCAGGTCTTCTGGCTCCAGCCTGCTCTGCATACCTGAACCAAATCCAAACATGGAGAAGCAGCATTTAGTTCCTATGCTCCACTTATCTGGAACAAAATTCCAGAAAACTGTAAAAGTGCGGGAAGCCTTGAGTTTCTTTAAATCTATGCTTCTTTTTCTATTCCTGCTTCTGTCTCCTGGAACTCCAGGGGTCGCCTCAGCAGATGGCCACACTGAGTCTGGTTCTGCTGGAGGTTTCTTCCTGTTCAAAGCGCGTTCTTTTTCTCTCCACTGTGGCTACAAGCATGCTTTAGTGTGATTGCTGAAGAGTCAATGAGTCGATGCAATCAGCTGGTTTTCCTTAGATAGAAAACTTTGAATCAATCTGACTGGATGATCTGGTGAACTCTAAAGTCCCTTGTGATAACGTGTTGTGAATCGGCGCTATAGAAATAAACCAATAGTTTGCATCCAGGCATTCAACATACAGGAAGCAGATTTCTCATCTTCATCAAAATATTTATTTTATACCGAGAGGCTTAAAAGTTTAATCAAATCCAGTCAAAACTTCTAATAGTGAATCTCACAACTTCAAAAGAAACTTCCTATTGTAGGCATGGATGAAGAGATTCTGAGTCTGGAACTATAGAACAAAGTTCATACAAAACATGAATAATCCTAGTTATCGCTGTTACAAAAATCCACACCAAAAAGCAAATATATGGGCAGAAACTGCACATCTACTGGATGCTGATGGGGATTTTTTTAATATGTCATATTTTGCTCCTTTCAATTTAATTCAGTTTATTTATATAGCGCCAAATTCACAACACATGTCATCTCAAGGCACTTTACAGTTCAACCAGATCATACAGTCAAATTGATACAAAGTTTTCTACTAATGAAAACCAGTTGATTGCATCGACTCATTGACTCAAATACAATCCCTCACACTAAGCATGCTTGTAGCGATAGTGGAGAGGAAAAACTCCCTTTGAACAGGAAGAAACCTCCAGCAGAACCAGGCTCAGTATGAGCGGCCATCTGCTGAGGCCCACTGGGGTTCAAGGAGACAGAAGCAGAGATACAAAAAGCAGCTGTAAAAGGCAGACCGTCCAGGAAACACGCAGCCAGGCAGACGAGCTCCAAGCCAGCACCCATGCCAGAGGACGAAGAGAGCACATCCACTCAGTCACGGTGAGAGAAACAGGACCACACTGGAAAACAGGCAGATCTCCAACATCTATAAACAAGGGTGTTGATGGAAGCAGCACAGCTAGTACTTTCCAGGATGACGCCAAAAACAGGAACAGATGATCCAGAAAAGCAGAGAGAGCAGTGAAGGTTAAGTCCAAACATGGGAGAACAAGAGAGAATGAAAGAATGATGAAATGGGGTCCCATGTCCCTCCAAAAGCTTATAGCAGCATAACTATAGAGATAGCTCAGGATAAACCTTTGACTATAAGCTTTATCAAAAGGAAAGTTTTAGGCCTATAAAGCTGCCTTAAAAACGTAGTTGGTTCCACAGGGATCAAAAGATCTGCCTATTTACCCACTAGAAACTCGCATTGAGAGAGAGACACAACTCACCATATAAGGAGCTTGGCCATTTAAGGCTTTATATGTGAGAAGGAGGATTTAAATTCTATTCTTTTAACAGGAAGCCAATGAACTGTATGATCTCTCCTTTAATTTTCATCAGAACTCTGGGCAGCATTTCTGGATCAGAAGGCTTTTTAACTACAGTTTGTGGACCCTGATTGAATTAAAGTCCAGCCTTGAAGAACAAATGCATGGACTAAGCATCACCCCTGACAGGAGATTTCCCAGGTTTGAAACCTCTTTGATCTGGGATTTAAAATACCAGGTCCTAATCAAAATAACAGATTTTTACAAAAATCACCAATCCAAATGAAGACTGAAATCAGAAAAAAGAATAAACTCATTCAGAAGCAGCAGAAAGCAAGAGTCATCCAGGTTTTAGGTCTTCGCCATGTGTAATTTAATGGTTTACTATAGCAGGGTAATGATAGAATATTCCAGAAATAAGTATTTTCTTAAATTAAGTGATTTATTGAGATAGCGCCAATGCATCACCGTTTTAATAAGATAATAGGTAATATGCATTTGAAATAAGACAATGCAGATTTTAAATACCTTGTTCCATTGGCTGTCTCTTTAGCTCCTCAATTCAAGAACAAATGCACTTATGTGCTAGAGAATGTCTCAGTCTGCTGTATAAAGTAAAGAAATTGGTCCTAGACAGGAAACCAGCCATTAACATGAACAAACTGAATTGAGTCCAGTCTAGTATTTAAGCAACAGACAAAAGAATATTATGGCTGTATCATGATTTCAGGACTGAACATAGAGCTGTACATGAGCCTCTAAGGTTTAAAAGTTCATTATGATGATTATAAAAATTTTGGATGAAAGGAAGATGATATAGTTTATAAAAACTCATTGTGAGACAAGGGGATGCTTAAAAGCCAGTACATATCCCGTCTCAGACATAGATTCAGTCAGGAGACCAAATCCTGGTTGGAACCATCCTTAGATGAAGACATCATTTTGCTGAAAGTTCAACTGGAGCACTAAAACCCCGTTCTTCATGAACTGATCAATTGTTTTGTCAGAACAATATTTATAAAAGAACCCATGTTTGTAAAGCATGTGGACGGCTCAACAGAGCTATGGCTTGTTAATAAAAAAGAAATCTAGGATTATTCTTGCATTAATGAGGAGAAGTATGCCAGTGGGTCCTCTTAGACAGTATGTTTCCAGACTAGGGGTTCAACCCTTCAATTTTCCTCCAGTTCCTGCAGGAATTGCATTTCAAACCAAGGAGCAAGTATTTTAAAGTCTGTAGCTTTCAGTTAGCTTCATCAACCTAAAAAATTACTCTGCAGCACCTCGCTCAGCTAACAGAGTGAGAGAGAAAGTGAAGCAGATTCAAAAGCCTCTGAAAAGATCTACTAAATTGAACCACCAGTAATCCTTTGAATGGTCATCCAGGGGTTTGTTCCACATTGATGTGCACAAGATCCAAAGTATGAAGATATGATGTGTGGGACTTGAACAAAGGGTAAACCTCTGCACATCAGTTTATTCTCACACTGTGCAACCTGATGGAACTCTGAAAACTCATCTAAAAAAAATTCAGAGTAAGGACCTGGGGACTACAAAAGTTAAGCAAAAGAAGAGGTTTTCCCTTTGAAATTTGGATGAGGGAAATTAAGGGTTAAAATGTTCAAAAGAGCTGTAGGTATTAACTGTTTTGGGAGTAATCTGCAGACTGAGATGGCACTATCTCGAGTCGCCTATCCAGCTTCAAAATGAGCAGAAGAGGAATGAAGCTCACAAGAGTGAAATGCGCTGCTCTTGGCAATTTGTGTAATTTTGTGCTGAAAGCCCCAAAAGAAAAGGCAACAACGTATTTGGACAAAAAAAAAACATGGCTGATCAAACGCGGGTTAAAGAAACTTTTAGTCACCAGCCCAGGCATGAGCAACACAACTCTATTTTACAGAAAGAACTTGGGTGAGGTCCCCTTGTTATTTCACTCACACCCCCACCATAGAAAGAAAACTTCATGTGGGGTTACAGCTCCGCTGTGAGATGGCACTATTCGGACTCGTCTATCCAGAAGCCAAACGAGTAGAAAAGGAATATGAAGCTCACTAGAGAGAAACGTGCCTCCTTGGTAATTTGTGCAATTTTTTTGCTGAAAGCCCTTAAAAGAAAAGGCAACGAAATATTTGGACAAAGACATGGCTGAGCAAACGTGGCTACTGCGGTCTGTCTATTTTACAGAAAGAACTCCATTTCACTCACACCCCCGCCATGCTTCTGTGTTTACATCTGAGGGGAAGAAGAAGAAGAATCCTTGTTGGCCCACTGAGTGATTTGCCCACAACGGCTGACTTAAAATCAAACATGTTTTCTTTTTTCTCCCAATCTTCCGATTCCTGATGGGGAGGTGGTCGTGAGGCTGATCTCCCCTCATTACCCCCTGTACACTACACAATGCACCATCAGGCTGAAAGGTGGGACAATCAGAAAATTCTCGCACGACTAAAAAGTCGCCCCGAAAAGGGCAAAAACTGCGCAGTGTAATCCCGGCTTAACTGAAAAGATGCTTGAGTGACTCAACTCTTTTTTCTGTGCTTCACAGCACAACCAGCAGTGAGTGAACACTTTACCACCTAATATGGGCCAGCAGCTAGTATCTGAAGAAACCAATAAGTAAAAAACTGCTCCCTTTGACTTTGAACACAGTAGAGAATCAAAAGAAAGAAAGCTTTTTCCAGAACTTGGTTATCCCTGTGTTGTTAGCAGGAAGGGAATGAAAGACAGGGACGCACACACAGTCCAAGAAGTTAATTTAAAAGGAAATAGAATTAGGAAAGAATAGGATCTGCTATCAGAAAAAAGACGAGCTCTGCCCAGTGCTGGTGGGAAAAGCTATGCTGGTTGACTTTAGGTAAATGAACAGAAAGGAATTAACAGAGGCTAAATGGAATTAAACTGAAATAAATTTGTGCTTGTTGGCTTTACAGAGCTGCTGCCTCTTTAGTAGGCTACAGTTGTTTTAAGGCTGTGTACCTCTTCTAGTAAAGGAAAGTGAAAAAGTCTTTAGATGATTAAACCAGATGAAACCAAAGCTGGATCAATTCCAGCTCCCCTCCCGCCAGTTTAATCATTTCAGCTAGGTGGTAGCTTTAAATAATGAATCAGGAGCTAAACTGTGTGGTGTGGCTCCCATTGACTGTTGGATAACTCTGAGTAAAAGCTGCTGCAACTGAGAGTCACATCACTCACAGCATTTTAACTGATAAGATTAAAAAAATAAATGTCTATATTTAACTGAAATCAGTGATTGTTGGGAAAGCTCTGTGCTGCATAAACTAGCACTGAATGACAACCAATAAGGAAGAAAGAGCATAATGTTGATTTATGAAAGGGGCAAGACATTAATCCTAAAGCATTTTTTTCAGCTAGTGTCAATGCTTTGGGTTGGAAATGAAAGAATTGGTGCTAAGCATTGTTTGCACCAGCTTAACACCAGAACTTCCACAGAGGCTTGGAATGAAGCAATGAATCTGCTGCTGCCATTACATACAATACATTAAGATGTTTGGCAGGAGCGCCTGAGACCGTGAGTCGTCTCGCCATGATTTGTAGGTTTGACATTGCAGAGTCCTTGGGACATTGCAGATGATGACAAAATATTTTTGGATCTGTCAGGGAAATGTCATCTATGAAGAAGTTTAGGCTTAAGAGTTAACGAAGAGCTCCTCTTTGCATAGTAAGTATTTCAGATTTCATTATAGATGATCCAGGAGAATTAACGAGGAACTGTCAAGAGAGGCTTGTTAATACCCAGACTAAAGATGCAATTAGTATTAAGTTAACTACATTACAATAATAATTTAACTTTATTGATCTCATATTGGAGAAATTTGCCTCTGCATTTAACCCATCCCTTTGGAGAGCAGTGGGCTGCCATTGTGTGGCGCCGGGGGAGCAATGCTGAGGTTAAGGGTCTTGCTCAAAAGCTCCACAGGCGGCCCCGTCCAGGAAACACTCAACCAGGCAGACGAGCTCGAGCCAGCTCCCATGTCAGAGGATGAAGAGAGCACATCCAGTTAGTCACAGTCAGAGAAACAGGACTATCAGGATCATTAGGACACTTTCAGAAGGAATCAATATAATAAAAGGATGGTTTCTACAGGTGACTAAACAGTATTTATATTAGTAAAAACTGTACAGTACCGTATTTTGTTTTATTGCGTGTTTGCAAAAGTGTGACCACTTTTGCTGTAATGGATTTGCTGCTGAAACAGCATAATTTCCCCATTGTGGAAAAATATAAAGATTTCATATTCAATTTACATTCTATTAAGACAATATTTGATAAAAGTCCAATTTCCTCCAGCTGCTCATCGAGTTCAACAGAAAAGATTCTCTAGGCTGAGAAATGGAGCAGTTTTTCAGTCTGAGTTATGGTTATGGCTGTGTTTGTCTGTACCTCCCTCTCTCTTAAAAAAGAGATTTCATTCTCTATGGAATTTCTTTTCAGCCTGGATAAACAATATGATATATATATATATATATATATATATATATATATATATATATATATATATATATATATATATATATATATATAGTATATATATATATATATATATATATATATATATATATATATATACATATGTGTGTGTGGTGTTTGTGTAAATTGATTTCCAAGCACCTACTTTATGAGCTGCAGCGAGGATCCGGTATGAGCTACTTCTCTCTAAGCTGGCACAAGGGAACTTGGAGCAGAGTAGAGGAGCAGTGCCGACAGAGGAGCACACAGTGGACAGCGCAGCACAGGGAGGACAGGCAGCCTAGCTCCTTCCACAGCGGCATCACTGGCAGAACCCACAGCATCTCTGTTATGCAGGACACTCAACTCTCCACTTAATCAAAGGTAAGGAGCAAACTAGTGCCAGACGGCTCTTTGAGTCTGGCTGTTTTGTGGAGCCCCAGTGTTCGTGCATGTAGGGACAGAGAGAGGCAGAGGAGCTCTGAACTACTTAGTGTTATCAGGATGGGTTCTGTTGGTACCTCTGCTCCTGGAAGCATGCATGTGCTTAAAAATGCCCGTTTTCCATCTCTGCCTGTGGTGTTTCTGTTTATGAGTTCCTACTGTCTTCCTGCAGTCAGACACAGAAAGAGTGTGAGTGTGACTTTAACAGCGTCAGCAAGCTGTGTCATTGCATTTTGCCAGTATAGTCTAACGCCGCAGTACCCACTCCCCCTCTCCCCCCCTCCTGCACACACTGTACAGCCTTCTGCCTCTTCCTCTTCTCCCCTGTCCCATCACTTTTCATACGTCCGAGTGGGCTTCCTTCTCTCCTCTTCTGTAATGAGTGGACATTTTGGATGATAAGAGGGTCTGTGGGGGGGAGGGGTTGACTCATTTAAACATATTACTGTTATACAATGAGATGTTAATATGTGTGAAGACTAAATGTCCTCTGGGCAGCCTGACTAAATTACTCTGTAGTTGGTATCTGCATAATTATCTGTCTGTTTAGGACATGTTTCCATCTCTCTTCAATCCAGTTATTTAAGCAGCAACTTGTTTAACGGCATGCAGTGTTTTCTTAAGAGCTGATATCCACTATCATTGATTTAATGTAAGTTGAGTGATTTAATGGGCAGCGCGGCAGTGCGGTGGTTAGAACTGTCGCCCTACAGCAACAAGGTCTACGGCTTGCATCTTCTTCTCCTGCCATCCTGTTTCATTTCATTCAGTCAAATGTGAAAGGAAGCAACCTCCTACAGAGGTTAAAGAGTGATTGATTTAAGGTAACTCTCTACTCTGATAACAGATTTAGATTTTTAAATCTTGTAATGAGCAATAAATAACCTTTTTGATCCTAGATCTGACCTAGTACCAAATAACTTCCAGGGACATTGTTGAAATAACAGCATGTTAGGCCCCAGAAGATACAGTATGGGCAGAATTATTCTTCTATAGAATCTGATGGAAAGTTAATGGAGGGAGCTGAAGATTAGGGTGATGGTTTGGAGCTCATAATCAAAATACTGGTGGAGATTAGTGAAAAACCAGTGCATTAATAATGATACTTCTAGGAGGGTAAATGGGTTAAAAGTGAACAAAAATCCAAAGGGTTGATGCAATTTTAGATCAGAGGCTGCACAGTGGGGCAGCTTGTTGCATGGTCGCCTTGTAGCAAAAAGGTCTTGGGTTCAAATCCCAGCCGAGGGTCTTTGAGCCTGTCGTTTGCATCAGGGTTGGATTTAAAGTGGTGCAGGGCGGTAACTGTCAAGCCTTGACCATCTTTTAAGTTATTAAAATTAGTGTTGGTGTGATGTCATTTTTTGGCCCCAATACCAATACAATACCAATACCATCTGTTTGAAATCAATGTGTGTGTAAATATATGAAGAACTGCATACTACTGTGATGTAAAATAATAATGCCATCATGGCTTCATGTCAAGCTGCTGCCTACCTTTGTGAAGCAGGAAAAATACTAAAAACAAAGTGAATCCAGTAGAACTTTTATTGCCTACCTGGAATGGGTGACAATAGTTGAAGAAACGTTTGGCTCTCAAAATGGTATATTTACCCCATATTTGTTGGTACTCGCCGATACCACGATACCACCATTGTAGTGCTGGATAGGGGCGGTGCAGGCTTTGCATCGGTTGCAACTGTCTGGATATGCCCCTGGCTGGATACATTCTGCCAACCACCCACGACCACCCGCCCCCACCCACCCTCCAACAAAAAAAATAGTTCTAGATCCACCACTGGTTCACACCGTATATAAGGAGGTATTCTGGCTTCCTTCCACAGTTCCAAAAGCGTGACTGTTGGGTTGATTGGTGGGTCTGCATCAAAGTGAGGGCATTCCTTTTTTTTTTTTTTCTATCAGGTATTTTTAGAACTAAGGTGTGAATTGAATTTTGGATGAGGTTAGGTGTAGAGCTGCTGTCATGATTAGGGCATGGAAAGGGTTGAAAATCAATGGAAGTCAATGAAGGTCAAAGCATGGGCTCACTACACTACACAGAGATTAGAATGTGTGTGTGTGTGTGTGGAGGGGGATTTACCTGTCTAGGCCTCAGAGTGAGGACCATTTTCCAATTTCACAATCACATTGAAGACCAGTTGTTGTAAAGTGAGGACATTTTGCTGGTCCCTCACAAGCTCCTTCATTTTGCTAATGGTTAGGTTTAGGGCTAAGCTGTCATTGGGTTAGGGTTAGGAATAAATTGGTAGTGGTTAGGTTTAGGGTATAGGGCATAAGGGTTGAAAATGACTGTAAATCAATGGGAGTCAACATGTGGTCCTCACTTCAAAGGCAAAACAAGTAAGTGTGTGTGTGTGCATGGATGTGTGTCACTGTAATCAACTGGTGACCTAGGATCAGTAACAAAAAAATTTACTTGATTAGTGTACTTGAGTACTTTCTTTTTTTAGTATACTTTACTTTACTTGAGCAATTTTTGGGGGTACTTATAACTTTCCCTCCGCTACATATCAGTCGAATATTGTACTTTCTCCTCCACTCATTTCCCAGGAAGCTGCTAGTTCCTTTAAGCTCAGCGTAGCTTTATAATCCTCTGTTGCAGTTTTACTGTATTTAAATGTGATTCCATCATGGAAGATAGCAGCCATTAGGACTGAATCTGGACGCCACTGTTTTAGAGATTTAATGACGTTCCATTAATGTGATATTATTAGTCGGTGTTAGTTGTTGCCATGTGGTGAAGTTGATTAGGAGGATGGGTTCTCAGATCAGAGTTGTACTTTGTAACTGATTCCACCTTAAACCTCTATTATGTAGTGGAAATATGAGGAGAATCAAGATTCTCCTGTTTTGTTTTTGTTTATTTTTTATTTTTTTTATTAATAAAATATAATCAGAAATAGCTGCCTTTATTTTGTGGGGCCTTTTAATGCTGGAGTTCTTTCCAGGTGGTGTAGAATCTATAGCAGGTGTTTCTATGCTTCAATACATTCTGTGGTTTCTGAAAGTTACAGGTTTTTCATAATTGCTCTCAAAATTAATTTGCACTTTTGAATACTTAAGTAATTCCAAAACTGAATACTTCAATACTTTAACTTCTAGATGTTTGACTGAGTAACTTTTACTTTGACTGTGAGAATCAATACTTTTACTCAATTGTTGAGTTCTTGAGTAGTTGGAGTAATTCTGTATTCTGTCTTAAACATTAGCCTGTTTACACGACAGCAAAGGTAGAAGTTACACACTGGTGAACTGTAACCCAATGCTAACCTGCCAAATAACCTACACTTGTATAGCAATTTGGGGCACACTGGCAGAAGGGAGGCTGCCATGCGATCAGAGCGTCTGACCACTGCGACCAGGGAAGTTGGGGGAAATCTCCTACATCAAGGACGCAATGACTGAGAAGGACAAAGCTGGGGCTGGAACCAGCACCTCACCAGTCAAAGGATGAACTCCTACCACTTTTAATAGCTCAGCTCAAAACAGAAAATCCAAAATCAATCAAAGGTTTTATGCTTTTTCACACATAAATGTTTCACACACTACACTAAATGTAGTGGTGAAAGATGGCCACCCTGCATCTCTTAGGTGTTTCCCTGGTTCAGCACTCCTTAGTCATATAAACAGGTCATCAGATGTTCCTGCACAGATTGATTATATGCTGAGGAGCTAATTAAGAGGCTGACATCTGAAATATGCAGGAGACCGGCCCCTGAGGATTGGGATTAGACACCACTAGTTTACAGGGGAATCTGACCAATTACAGCTCTACTTGTTTATGAAGTTAACACTGAAACATTGGAGTTTATAAATAAGTATTATTATCAGATAACTCTCTAATGTGGGAAAAAATAGTTGCTCCCAGTAGATTTCAGCTCTATGATGGCGAGAGGCGCAAACACACTGCAAATGCATACATTAGTTTGCCATGTCTCCCCCTAGTGGCCTGGAGCTCTTTGCTATACAGCACTAGTTTTTATTAACTTACTGTAGTTTTTGATTTTGCTGCATTTTTCCTTTGTATTTTATGTGTTTGTGTTAGTATGATTTACATGTCTGCAGTAGGTTTGCACTCTGCTGCTCTCTGTGGTTCCAGCCTTTTGTTGCATGTCACCTGCATGTGTTTTATGTGTTTTATGTGTTTATGTATGCACCGGCCATTTGCCATGCCTTACTTGCTTTCCTAGTTTTCCAAATCTTTATCCAGGACGAATTTGATGGAAGCGGCAGTTGACCTGTTAAATAAGAGCTTTTTTATCAAACTTATGCAAACTGATATTGTTTTCATTCTCAATATTTTATTATAATAATACCAGTTGTTATTTTTTATCTTGGACCTTGGCTATGCCTCCGAAGTCATGAGGAACACATTATTTGCTTTCGTATGAAATACTGCAAAATTTGAAGTGTATGTCCTTGTTGTCTTTGTAGCAGAGATTGATGTTACAGCGTTGTAAAGTGGTACACTCGTACAGTGTATACTCAGCTTAATCGAACACATAGAATTAAGAATATGCTAGTAAAATATATTTTTAGGTTTAAAAAATGTTGTAACACATTCATTACATAATTTCTCAAAAATAGAGTAAAAATCTAAGCCGCCAAACAGCTGTTTGTGGTAGAACAGCTCACCCAAACACCTCCCCCCGGTCCTCTGGGTGAGTCTGATATACCCCAGGGCCAGCTCAGATACAGAGTCCCTCCAGCGGTCCCTGGGTCGTCCCCTGGGCCTCCTTCCAATGGGACGTGCCTGCAGCACCTCCCCAGGGAGACATCCAGGGGATCCAGATGTCAAAGCCACCTCAGCATCAGTTAGAAACAAACTATCATTTACACTCAGCATTGTCCAAACTGCTGAGAACTAAAATGACTCCTTCAAACCTCCATTTGGAGGCGAACAGCCTCCAGCAAAGACAACAAACTATATAGAAAACTCAGGCGATTGTTTTGAATAACATAATGGAACTAATATGAATATTGTGTTTAGATGATAGAAAGCACAGGAGGCCAAATTTAAGAGCAGCTAAACTCAAGTGCTGTGGTATAAAGCAGGTTTTAACCATTAATCCAAGGGGTTAAATAATGTACACTATCTAGGAAAATGATCTTGATCCACTACTTAGTTAAATCCCTCATTTCATGTAAAGGAACTACTTTTTCACTGGTGAAAGCAGAGTCCCATTCCATTTTAAGGCATATTTTAAAACCACATTATTGGTTTTGTGTTATTATTGTATTTAGCAGCCATGGGGTTTGTTCTCCCTGCTGCCCTCTGGGAAGAGGCTTCACAGCATTGATGAAGGTCCAGCAGGTTCTGCAACAGCTTCTTCCCCACCGCCATCAGACTGATGAACTGTTAGGAAAAACTCTAAATCATGTCATAGACTCTGCATCTCACTGACAACGCCAAACCATATTTGAACCATATATATTAACCCTTTGAACTTCCATATAAATGCCTTTTTTGCACCATGTTTTTTCTTTCTGCCACACTTTTTACATTTGATCACCGCTGCACTTTGTGGAATGGAAATGTCATGAGAGCTTTACAAAATGAAATTTCATTTTGTACACTCTGTGTATACAGAAGGACAATAAAAGTTGTCTAATTCTAAAGCTAAGCTTATTTTAATTTATGGTGAGGAGCAGATCATGTTCTCATGCAATTCCCATCTCAGGCTTTGCCAACTCAGCACATTCAGAACAGCAGTGCAGTGCTTTTATATGGGTGCAACCTACATTGTTCCCAATGACAGGACACCACGTGAGCACTAAGCAAAGCCACCTGGATGGATGTGAGTTCTCATCCCGACCCAATAGATCATCAGCAGAGAGGGAGAGGAAGTAAAAGAAAGAGAGAAGCTGCATGTGTGCAGACTCAGGACTGGAGGTAAAGCCCAGGATTCCCCAAACATTTACCTGTTATGGTTTATAAGTGAGTGAATGCATCTTTTAAACGCAGGATCAATACGTACATTGAGGAGGACATTTTAAATGCAGCTATATTTTAGTGTAACACTAGACGACAGAAAGTTATTTGATTAGGAAACCACTCATTAAAATGGGTTACATAGTTTTATTTAACAGCACTTTCTTGAAAGTTACAGAACATTCTGTTACTAAAACCCAAACATCTTCTACTCTGCTGCACATTTTCTGGATTTTAAAGCTACTCCAGATGTTTAAGCATTAAGTTCACCGATGGAAATTATTCATTTTGTCTTGGATTCTTTTTTTTTCATTTTCACCATAGATTTCACAGATGGATTGAGGTTTCAGAGGGATTGATGGGGACTGTTTTCTGGCCATGTCTGGGGTTAATCTAGCTGACCTAAAGAGTCAGTCTGGTTACAGCATCAGTACCTGACAACCGTGGATCGATGGAAGGAGAAAAATTTCTAAGTTTTTTTCCTGTTCAGTTGAGCTCTTGCTGTAGAGGAAATAGCTTCCATCTGCTGTGCTCCTGTAGCATTAAGCAGCAACATCTCGTTAAGGACTATGGAAAATTCCCTCTTTTGTTCAGACATTATTTTTCATTTTGTTTCATTCGAGTGGAAAAAAAAAACACAATCCAGCATATATTTTGCCCAGACTGATTCAGATATCATCACTGATTCCCACTTTTATGCATTAGTCACATCCATGGCGTCTTTCATTACACTCTACGCAGCTCTGCCAGGTGTTAATCAGCTTTCACTGATTCAAATCCTGTTTTTCACACTGTTTGCCCACAACCACGGTTTCTGACTGTCAGTCATTTCTCTTGCCACGTGGCAGTTTCCTATAGTCTTTCTTGGCGCTATAGAAATAAACTGAATAGACTTGAAATTCTGGATGTTGAACCTTGAGTAGATTTGCCTCAGATCTCAGAACCGGCCAATTGGCAGGAAGCAGGAATTATTGCTACCTTCTAGAGGTGTTGAATCCTTTCCGTTGTTTCAGCTGACAGTTTCCTCTCAGTTTGCCAGCTGTAGCAGCCTCCTAAACCAAGTGGCTTGAAAAAGCTTACAAATCATTCAAAATACCAAAACATATTAGTACTAGCTCTAAATGTCAAACAGCCGCATCAATCAGCGTGACTGCTGATAATGATCAGCGAGCATACAGACTGATGCAGCATCCTCTTCAAAGACTGAGCCCAGTGTTTCTTCATTGTTTATTGTATAACAGTGGGCTCACATGTCATCTGTATAACTGCTGTGCTGGCTTGTCACATAATTGAGCCAATAGCTGCAGAATGCAGCTTTTGTGAGTTAGCTTCAGACCTTGCTTTCACCTTAGCATCCATCACAGCTCATGGATCACCAGGTTCTGAGGATGACCTGCTTGCACTGGGAGCACTCTCTCAGTCCATGCTGTGTTTCAGAGGGAAGAAGTTAGACTAACTGTAAAATGAAATAAAATAACCTTCAGCACTGCAAAAAATAGAAATTGTATCTTGTATCTGTTGTTTATCATATTGTATCATATTGTTTTTCCTGCTTTCTGTTACATCAGAAAGCAGGAAAAACAATATGTAGAAGCTAGAGGGTTTGAGTAATTCCATTTCAAAAAGTGAAACTTGTATATTATATTCATACATTCACATGCAAAACTCATATATTTCAGAAGTTTATATTTTGTTTAATTTTAAATGATTACAAATGGACAACAAATGAAAATCTCAAATTCATCTTTGCCATCAGAAAATTAGAATATTACTGCAGACCAATAAAAGTCAAAGGATTTATAGAAATGTTGGCCAACTGAAAAGTATGAACATGAAAAGAGTATGAGCATGTACAGCACTCGGTATTTAGTTGGGCCTCCTTTGCTGCCTGTATTACTTTAGCACAGCAATGCGGTAGTGGCATGGAGTCGACTTCAGTCTGTGGCACTGCTCAGGTGTTATGATGGCCCAGGTTGCTCTAATAGTGGCTTTTGGCTCTTCTGAATTGTTGGGTCTGGTGTTATTGCATTCTTCTGCCACACCCAATACCCATAGATTTTCTATGGGGTTAAGGTCAGGAGAGTTTGCTGGCCAGTACATAAACAGGGATACCATGGTCCTTCAACCCAGGTACTGGTAGCTTTGGCACTGTGTGCAGGTGCCAAGTCCTGTTGGAAAATGAAATCTGCATCTCCAAAAGTTGGTCAGCTGCAGGAAGCATGAAGTGCTCTAAAAAACTTCCTGGTATGTGGCTGCGTTGACCCTGGACCTCAGAAACCACAATGGACCAACACTAAAGCAGATGACATGGCATGCCCAAACCATCACTGACTGTGGAAACTTTACACTGGACTTCAAGTCAGCGTGGTTGAGAGAGGCTACACTTTGCTTCTTTCCTCCAGACTCTGGGACCTTGATTTCCAAAAGGAAATGCAAAATTTACTTTCATCCGAGAACATGACTTTGGACCACTCACCAGCAGTCCAGTCCTGTTTCTCTTTAGCCCAGGCAAGACGCTTCTGACGCTGTCTGTGGTTCAAGAGAGAGAGTGACACAAAGAATACGACAGCAGAAACCCATGTCTTTCATAAACGTCTGTGTTGTGGTGGATTTCTTGAAGCACTCACCTCCAGCTGCAGTCCACTCTTTTGTGAATCTCCCACACATTTTTGAATGGGTTTTGATTTCACAATCCTCTCCAGGGTGCGGTTATCTCTCTTGCTTGTTGTACACTTTTTTTCGACCACATCTTTCCTTCCCTTCGCCTCTCTATTAATGTGCTGCTTGGACACTGAGCTCTGTGAACAGCCAGCCTCTTTTTAGCGATGACCTTTTGTGTATGCTCATTCTGCCCTCCTTGTGCAAGGTGTCGATGGTCGTCGTCTTTGGGACAACCGTCAAGTCAGCAGTCTCCTCCCCATGATTGTGTAGCCTATAGAACTAGACTGAAAGACCATTTAAAGGCTTTGCAGGTGGTTTGAGTTAATTAGTTGATTAGAGTGTGGCACCAGGGGCCATCAATTTTGAACCTTTTCACAATATTCTAATTTTTCTGATATGATGAATTTGAGATTTTCATTTGTTGTCATTTGTAATCATCAAAATTAAAACACAAATATAAACATCTGAAATATATGAGTATGTGATGTAATGTATGAATATAATATGCAAGTTTCACTTTTTAAATGGAATTACTGAAATCAATCTACTTTTTTCATGATATTCTAATTTTATGACCGTGCACTATGTAGAAGCTAGAGGGTTTGTTTTCCCTTGAAGCACCTTGGGGGGAAAAAGAATACTTAAAATTCAGCTATGCAAAAGAAACTTTTTTATTTAAATAAGTAGTTGTTTTTTTTCTTTTTAAATAAATGCATTTTTTCTTGAATTGAGGGAGGTAAGTTAGACACTTTGCCAATGGAACAATAAATGTACATGTATAATAGGAGTAAAACAATTGACTTATTTCAAGTGCATATTATCTAATTATCGTATTTTAAGTGTAAAATACTCATTCCATTGGCAGGTAATCTTATTTATCTACTCAAATTAAGAGTAAATACACTTAATCTAAGCTTCTTTTAATTATTTTTAGATCGTTTTGGTTTAACATTGCCTTAGGATTAATTAAATGTTATTAATAATGCAGGTGTTGAAAAGGAAATGACCCTCGGTCTATTTGCTGTAAGATTCTTATTTAGTGGAACTTCTCTTTTTTTTCAATGAAGTCAAGGAAAAGGTTATGGGTTTGTTTTTGTGCTGTGATTCGCATTCTAAAAGTAAAACGCTCCACAGGTTGATAAAAGCTTCAATAAAAGGGTGGGTATAAATGGAAGATAAAATAACTGAGCGACACTCTGGCCCTGATCTCCTAAAGGTAATCGTACTCACCTGGTACCAGGTCATGCGGCGGCGGAAAGGTCTTTCTTCTCTCCACCTCCTCACGCTCCAGGGCCAGCAGAGAAATATAGTCCCTCCAGCACGTCCTGGGCTGTCCGCAGGACTGAGTAGTGGGGTTACCCAATATAGTTTCTGCTATGCTTTCCAGTTGGGCTGAATTGATGTTAGGAGTGAGAGCCTATGGGGTTGTTGAGGCATCATATCGGCTACTTGCCTCTTTCTTAATCCATGCTAAAGTGCATTAATATATTCAAAAGATATATACGTCTCTCCGTCTATTGCTATCCTGTGATGCTGTTCAAATATCTGTGGGGCTGAAAAATGTACAATGTGCTGCGGCTACTCAGAAATGTTGACTATTGGGAAGTAAAGGAGATTTTCCTTCTGTTCAGTCGTTAAACTTTTTGGGAGGAACTTCTTCCGGCAAGTCAATACTTTTCTTTTTATTTCTAGTATAAAAACTCTAAAACTGTCTTTAATACAAGTAAAGTAATAAAAAATGAAATTCATTAAACAGGACCGCTTCAAGCATTCTGGGTGTTTGGAAGGATGATTTAACGGATGTTCCTGAGTAACGTTGCTTTCAGATGTTGAAACAATCGACTAGCTTCAACAGTTGGAAAGAGCTCTCTGTGTTTCTACCTCCAAGTCATTAAAATGTTCTTTTCATTTCATAAAAAACACAGAAAGTCATTTCCCCCCTGCATCTTCTCCACATAGCATTCATACCTCCCATCTGTGCTCAGTGCTGTTGTTAATTACAGCTGCCTATAGGACAGGTAAACTAAATCACTCTGCTGAGGCAATGCAATCCAAAACATCCTCACTCAAACTGGTAGATCCACAGCACTGCTAAACCTATTCAATTCTGAACCAAACTTGAATAGACCTCCCATGACGTGGCCCAAAATACATCTTTTTGTTTTTTGTTTTTGAGGTTTTCATTTCAGGGATTTATTTCCATTCAGTCTGCTCTGTCTGCATTCTCCTCTGTTTGAAGCCAGACACTTTTTTCCGTACCTTCCTTTCTTTCAGCATCACTGTTCCACCAGTATTCTTCTCATTCATACACATTTATTCTGTTCTGTTTTGACTTCTATTCCTTGTCATTCCAGTGATAAAACATAATCTCTCCAGGCTCTCTTACGCCTGCCTTCCTCTCACCTGCAAACATGATGACTAATGGTGACTTTTCCCTGACTTCATCTTACAGTGCTTGAATGAGAAGGAGCTTAGAGTTAGACCTTGATGCACATCGCATTTCAGCCTTGAACCCATCGGTCTCTCTTACCACACACTCCCCTCCTCCCTGTATCTCTATATGTACAGTCATATGTGTCTCTAGATCCACCATCAGCTCGTTTGATCTGTTTAATGTTTAAACATAAACACTTTCGAAGATAGCATCACCTCTGTAGGTCCATTTCTCTGCATCGAGCTGAACTGCTGCTGGCTTGTTTGCCTCTCTTCTTAACCTTTGCAAAGCTTCATTTCCTCCTTCCCATATCTGCATTGCATGGCTCGTTAGCTTTACTCCTCTGCTGCAGCTCTGCATATCACCCTGGTTCTTGACAAATAATGAAAGGAAAGAATGGTTCAGGAATAACAAACATAGCTGATAAGACCAATGACAATAAATGAACATTAAAGAACATTTGATGCACATGTAAACTCATTTAAATTAGACACATTGGAAAAAAATTGAAATCTAGATAAGTCATATTTTCTTTAAAAAAAAGTCTTTTTTTTCTTGAATTGAGGAGGTAAGTGAGACACCTTGCCAATGGAACAGGAACATTTACATTTAAGATAAGAAAAAAACTATTTAATGGTCTTATTTCAAGTGTATATTATATAATTATCTTATTTTAAGAGTAACAATCCTCATTCAATTGGCAAATCATCTTATTTACCTACTCGAGTTAAGGGTAAATACACTTAATTTAAGACAATTTGACTTCTTTCTACTTTTTTTTGCAGTTTAAGTTTTGTTTGAAGCAAATGTAACTGCACTATAAAAAATGATAGAAAAATAAGGTAAAAATTATTCAAACAATCTGCATATTTTAACTTAATTTGAGCAGTGGAATAAAATTAACTACCAGTAGAATTAGTATTTTTGCCCTTAAAATAAGATAATTAGATATTATATACTTGAAATAAAATAATAGTGTCATTTTTTTCTTATTTTAAACATAAATCATCTTAGTCAATTGGAAAATTGCCCTGCCTGCTTTAATCGAGGGAAAATACACTTATTTCAGGAAAAATGGCTTTCTTACATTTAATAACCTAAATAAGTCTTTTTTTTTCTTATAATTAGTGCATTTTTTTTTTATTAAGGAGGTCAGTGAGACACTTTGCCAAACTTACATTTAAAATAAGAGAAAACGATTGCATTGGCTAATTTCGAGTCCATATTATAAAATTCTCTTATTTTAAGAGTAACAATACTCATTCCCCTGGAAGATCATTTTATTTACTTGCTCAAATTAAGGGTTTATACATTTGATTTAAGTAATGTTTACTTATTTCTAGATTATTTTTTGCAGTGAAAGGAAAACTAAATCTATACACAGAATCAAACCTATGAAACTTTGATTTGTTTTTTTAATGTTGCAAAGCAAGTTTCATCATAAATGTAAAGGATATAATGTAATACTACACTGTAATCCAGAGCTATTGCAGGAATCCTAACTCTTCTAGCTACAGTAACAGACTTTGACAGAGTTTCAAAAACTTGAAATTGGTCCACAGTCCCATTGGCCGCTCAGAGGAGACAGGCAGGGACTAGATTGCTGTAATTACACAGTTACATAAGCTTTACCGTGTCATTTAAATCACTCCAGGCAGATAAATCAGACTAACAGCTGAGCGTGGATTATCCTCTCAGAGTTTTAGAGGCTAAAATCATCCTGTTTTTCAATATGAATCGAGAGCACTTCATGATGGAGCGTGTTAAAATGAGAGTGTATTTGATAAACAGATGGAAGGAGAACAGCGGAGCGATTCCAGGGTCAGTCACGCTACAGAGGAGCGTTTTGTTGGGGTCCTTTGGGTGCACTCATCCCTGTAATTGGAAAGAGGAAAAAAAATGTTGTTGTAAATGATTTCTATTATTTTTCCTTGAATGATTGTGGTCTTTTCTGGCATTTGCTCTACAGAAAGAAAATGGTAGAAATGATTGGTGAAGTAAATTATGTGAAATATATGCTCTGTCCCACAGTACTTGTACTAATGCTGCAGCAATTAAAGGATTAAATATGCTGATGGGTTTTGATAAAGGATTATTGTTAAATCTCTCTAGAAGCACTAAAGCAACAATATCACTACTGTTGACAACTGAATCTCTGGTCTGGGTGGGATTCTGCACAGGAAACAGTTTATGTATTTATAGACGGTCAGCATGTATTAAACCAACTAACTGTGTAATCATACTGTCAACAAAGAGCTGGAAAATCAATCATAATATAAACCGTTCACGTCAGTCGATATTGATGGTTATTGGGGCATTTTTTTCTTCTAAATTTTGAAATGAGGGAAAAAAAGGTCAAATATTTATAGCAACCCTGAATGTAACTAAAGGGAACCTTTAACCTTTAAAATGAGGTCAGTCCTTTAAGAGAGAGGCTGAATCCTCACCTCTGCCTACAGAATGACCAAACTGGTCATTGGCTGGTCCTTTCCTCTGCCTACATCTCCCAGAATGCTGTGCAGTTGTAAAACATTCCGTTGGACCTGTTTTCCATTGATGTCAATCAGGTGTCCAGCTCAATATTCATATTATTTTATGAACAAGCACTACCCAAACAGTTCGTGCCATGGCCCCTAATCAGCACGAGCTCCAGCAGGAGACCAAACCCACAGACAACCGATAAAGAAAAATCCACTTTTAAACATATATTCTCTGCTGCTATTCAATATTTAATAAAAAAATACTGCTGTTTACCATAAAGAATATTTAGCAACAATTTCTCAACATTTCATCATTTTCCCACTCAATAGCAAGTTTTAAACAAACCACTAAAGATGGCTGATTGAATATATGATATATTAATTATATATTTCACAAATTATATTTCAATATAATTATTGAAGAAATAGTTTAATACTTTAGAATAATGATTGAAATTGATTTATATTTTCCTTCCAATACTCTGAGCCCCCCTCATGCAGCATGTTGATTGATATGAAAAACTAAGACCATACAGAATGATTAATGCCTTGTTAACGGATTTTGGCTTATTTTTGGCTGCGTAGCTTACTCACTAGTAGTAATCCAAAGGTTATAGCTGGGTACTTTGACTGATGAAGTGAAAAACAGAAGTGTAAACTCTCTGGCGCATATCAGGTCCAGAATTCGGTACAGAGGCGTGATCAGTGGAACAGATGCTGATATTTATGAGAAGTAATAATGAAGACCGAGTTTTCTGAGAGACGACATTACGAGCTCAAGTAATCATGACCAAATATATAGATAAGATCTCAGGAATTATGAAATCTTCTCTCTTATAATAATCTAGATAAGATCTCATAAATGCGAGATCAGTATGTCGCAATTACAGGATGAGATCTCGTAATTATGAGATTGTATCTCGTAATATTGAGAATAACTGACTTTTACAGGTAGCCATTCAAAATGTTCTAACTTTCTGCAATGGGTCCTTGGCTGGTCCACGCAGCTGGCAGCCTTAGCTGGTCCTTGGTTGGTCCTTGGCTGGTCTTGGTTGGTCCTTGGCTGGTCCTTGGCTGGCCCTTTTGGCTGGTCGCTTGGCTGGTACTTGGTTGGCTCCTTGCTGGTCCTTGGCTGGTCATTGGCTGGCCCCTTGGCTGGTCCTTGTTTGGCCTTGGCTGGTCACTTGTTTGGTCCTTGGCTGGTCCTTGGCTGGTCCTCGCTGGTCCTTGTTTGGCCCTGGCTGGTCCTTGTTTTGCCTTGGCTGGTCCTTGTTTGGCCCTCGGCTGGTCCTTGTTTGGCCCTTGGCTGGTCCCTTGTTTGCCCTTGGCTGGTCCTTGTTTGGCCTTTTGGCTGGTCCTGGTTTGGCCCTTGGCTGGTCCTTGTTTGGCCCTTGGCTGGTCCTTGTTTGGCCCTTGGCTGTTCTTTTGGCTGGTCCTTGGTTGGCCCTTGGCATGTCCCTTACAATTCCTTTTTAAACATAACCCTTTCAAGCGTGGGGTGCAGCTACTGAAACGCTTGACAGTCTTTGTTCTAAAATATTCTGTCTGTCATGATTTGTGGACATTAAGATCTAAAGAGAAGCACCATCTCCTGGTCAGACTCTGTAATCCATTGAAAGGGTGGAGTCAGAGTAAAAAATATGCACCCATGAGAAGGCCAGTGACTGGAGGTTGGAGGAGATTTTGCTGGGAGTTCCAGGGAAGTGGGCTGCCATTCAGCTGAGTGGGAAAGACTAGTTTAAATGGCTGCTACTGTAAAATTTCTTGCGACCAAAAAGCATGAAAAGTTTGATTTTCAGTGATTATTAATTTGCTGATACTTCATTGAACCTGCCAAAACTAATTACATGGAGAGGAACGCTTTCCCAAGATGGCGGCAATACTGATGAAGCGGTGATGGGAAACAGCACGCCATCTACACTGTATGTCTATGAGGATAACTGCAGCCTGAAGAAGATTTAAATGCAAAATCTGACCAAGAATTTGGACAGACTGGACAGATCAAAGGAGTGGACTGAGGTGTTAGTCAGGGCATCAACAGCCTCTGTTCACAGATATGAACATATGGCCTAGAGACTTCTTAGCAATGCTCCGATACCCTGTTTAAAAATAAAAGTACATTTTGCATTTAGACATGAGGAAGATGAAAGACACCAAACGCAACAATTCATATGACCTGAAAACTGCAATCGAAGCAACCTGGACTTCACTTAAACCCCAGCAGACCCTCAGGGTCATTGCCTCCATAGTTAACACACTAATCGTGATTCACACTAAACAAGCCACAACCAAGTATTGAATGCATAGATTGAACTCTTCATAAGCCTAACATTTCTGTTTAAAATGTCCTTGTTATTGATTTGTCATATTTTATTCTACTCAATAATTACATTTTAATCCCTAAGCCATAGTCAGAGAAATTACAAGAAATAAAGGCTTGAAATAGTTCCCTGTATTTGTAATTGAAATAGCTAAAATCTTTTTATACTAAATTTTGGAAGTGCCACTTTTTTTCTATATGTGAACCGCCACACTGCTCCAAATAAAAGCATAATTTCCTCTTCTAGTAGCAGGATTCCTGACTGCAGCTGACTTCATCTTCTCAGGGAAGAGCCTGTTATGCCTTCAGGTGGTCAAACAGAACATAATCAAAGACACTGCAGACCTGCCAGTGTCAATTCTTCTTTCTTAGTTTCTTCCTGTAACTACTGGGCTCACTGCACAGGATATTAAGGGAAACGTACCACACACCATCACCACCCTAAATCACCTGCAGTTTAATGGGATACTGACAAGACCTCCAAGGCCCAGAAACTTCTTGTAATTGCCCTCATGGTTTTAGTCACTAGATATATATTAGTTCTAATCTTTTTATATGTTCTTGAATAAATCTAACATTTAGAAATTCTACATTTTTGAGAAACAAATTCCTTCCTTTTTTCTGTGGTCCCCCCTAAGTTAACCTTGATCCCCTCTGAAACCCAAAGATAAATACAAAAATCTAGCTCTGCCAGTGGGAGAATAGCCTTTATCATAAGATCACATTGAACTAAGTTTTATATATTAAGCAACTGACCACTGTCGTTATGCTGCTGTAGGCTTAGGCTGCTGGAGGACGTAGGGATCACTTTTCATCATTCTGCTTTATTCTATGTGTTCACCCATTCTCCAGTGTTTGTTAGTTCAACCCTTAACTTTATGTTCTCTGCTGTTTTGTGTCATAGGGTAGTTTTATCTAATCTGGGCTGCTGCCATCGACAACATTTATTGTAAATGATGGAGTTGTCCAGTGTTTTGTCCTATTTTCCAATAAGACGGCTATGGCGTCGGCTATTACTGAGACTAGCTGTATGTGCTTTTTTTCTTTTATTTTGATATTAAATCTAAGAGTTTATCTACCTAACTTTTTCTATCCCAGACAGAGTCAACTGTAGAGCTAGTTTATTGTTACTTTCCCTAGCATAGAAAGTATTTATAGATCAGTGCTTTCATAAAAGTATTTTTTTAGTTTAAGCAATATTGCAGATGTTACAAGCCCTGAGCATTTTGATAAAACAAAAAAAAACAACTTATATTTTAAGCCACCCCCCTGCAGGATCTCTGCACGTTGAGGACCTCTACATTAGTCTGTTAAACAGAACCCCTTGTCATTTTCTTTAATGGCCAAGTTTGATTTCACAAACAGGGAACAGGACTTTGGTCGCTGACTTCAAAGCAACAATCACTATAAGTAAAAACAGTTCAGAGAACAGATGAAATAATGTAGAAGAATCAGAGCATAAGTGTGAACAACATTTTTTATTTTTTAATACTAGAATAGAGGAGGCTGGTTGTACTGCTGCATAATGCTTATTTGATGTCAGCAGAATCTGTGAGCGCTCAGACTGAGAGGTGTTGGTTGGTGTTCATCAGAGAGACACCTGGGGGAAGAAACTGCCTGATTGTCGGCTCTGTTTTTCTTTCAGCGCTACAGTGCTGGAGGTCCACCATAACCTTCACCGTCCCTAGCAGGTTTAGCCCCGGGTGGTTCTGATATCACCAGTGGACCTATTGGTTACTTCCCATCTCTGATACAGACCCATCATTGTCCCAGAACAGAGCAATGAAGGTGGTGTTATCTGCAAAGTTAAAGAGTTCACTAAGCTGTACAGAGAGATGAATATGACCCAGGAGACAATGTTCCCCTGCCTCAGTCACGGCTGTGCAGAAAGCTGGTGATCCACTGACAGGTGGAGGTGAGCTGAGAGAAAAACACAGAGCGCTGGAGGGAGGTGGATAGTGAGGAGATGAAAAGTTTAATCCTTTAGCAAAAGCTACGTTTTTTTGGTGTCATAAACCTGCAGCAGAGACTAGAAAGGAGCTCATCCAGGAACAGAGTAGATTCAGGCCTGAACGTTAAGGGGTGAACAAATCCAACAGCTAAGGCTTGTGTCACTGCTAAGGCATTGTCTTCTTCAGGACACAACCTCCAGCTCAGGTCAAACAAATACTGAGAGATATTTCCAGTCCCATTTAGCCTGAAACCTGGTCCTTCAGGATTGTTCAGAAGCCTAGTTTGGTTCATTGAAGGATTTTCAATAATCTTTTAAAAGAGCAACCCTCTCCCCACTTAAAAATGCACATGCACAACACTGTACGCTCCCGAATGCCTATTAAACACGTACAAGAGCGTGTTCTGTTCTGATAGCTCATTTAAGCTTAATGTTTCCACATGCGGCGGGGACTTTATAGTGGACTTTATATTGAACTCAGTTAACTGACCGTTCAGACAGATGATCACTGATTTTTGCTCCATGTGGTCACGTATCTTATCCTCCACTGCGCGGTGACTGCTCCATCTTTGTTATCAGTCGCTGCTGTCGGGTAGCAGCAGCCTATGGCGACAGCTGCAGCACTGTGACAGGAAATCCCATAATGCTTTGCGAGGAGAGCTCTACACGCAAAGCATTCTGGGATATATCAGCCTTTTCTGAGGCCTTTCTTTTCTTCTCACACACTTTGTAGAGACATTTTTTCTCCACGACCCTCTTGGTACTTTCATAATCGAACCATTGCAGTGAGAGAGGTGAGCTTCTCAATGATTGTCTGAAAGCATAGCTCACCACAGATATATGCCAAAGTGCAGAAAAAAAGATAGCTAACAGGGTGCGAACACGTGTGGACGGACCTTATGTAAACATTTCAGCAGAATGATTGACAGTTAGGAGGACCACTTATTGAGATGATCCACCAGGAAATAAAGAAATCATCCTGTATTCCTTCCAAGAGGAGAAACAGCAACCAGGGAACCAGTTTGGTGTCTGTTAGTTTATCTAATACGCTACGTCAGACCTTGGGTAGACCAAAATATAAAAAATCCCATGTTTCTTCACCCCTTTAGATTTTTAGGCAGATATTCAAACTTTTTTCTTTTATTGAAAATGTAATTTAAAAGTTGATTTCATATCTTTCTTTCACATTTGTTCAGTAATCTTTTAAAATTTGTTTGGTTGTATAACATAAAAAATGTTGGCAGGAAACTAGTGTTGATGCAGCATGAATATTGACAGTTAGGAGTTTTAATGTTTCTTTTATAATATCATAAAGAACCGCAGTATAAATTAGCTTATTGTGTTAAAGTTATTAAACCTCCAGCGAATACACAGATGTAATGAACCAACTTCATTAATTCTCTTTATGGTTTTGATATTACTCATATCTGTGTGCTACATTTTACCAACCATCACCTTACAATGAAATACTTAAAGGGGTCAATAACATTAGCTTACTTCTACTACTGTTTGTAACAACTGTTTTTGTGTTAAAGGGGGATAGAATGATTCTATAGGGTTGTTTGTTGGGCTGAAAATTGCATATTTGCTTTTCTTCTTATGAGCCCTAATGCAAGCATGGTTTAAAGCTCCTAGAATGAAGCGACAGGTTTTCTTCCTTTTATGGTATAATCATGAATATTTAGATGAGCTGATTGGTTTTGGTTTACAGCAAGCAAAGCTGCTTGAGCAAAGATGCATCATAGCAACAAAGCACTCACTCACTGAATCAACATTGATATGGAAGGCTGACCAGACGTCCGCTTTTCCATGTCCGTCACTTTTCATACCTAAAAAATCCGGGGAATTAAAGAATGTCGTCTGGGATTTGAAGCATGTAGTCGAAAACACCGGATATCGAACAGAACCATCAGCTCCGGGGCTGGTCCGGGAGCGAACCATAGCGGGGGACGGATCGGCCGAACCCGACCCGGTGGCGGTAGCTTGGACAAGCGGGGACTCTTCTGCCTTACCGTGCAGGTGGGGAAAAGCATACCGTCGCCGGGTCTGGTTTACAGTCAAGCTCTGTCCCGGCAGGCTCCCTGCCCTTATCAGAAACCCAAATCTGGTCACCATACATATGCTAGCATTGCTATCAACAAAGCTAAGCCACAAAATAATACTTCCAGCTTGTTGTTTGTGATGGCCTTACGGTCGGAACAGCCACTCGTTTCAGTATAAAAGTTTAGCAAAATCCTGCTTTGATTTTAAAAGCTGTCTTTAGTAAATTGCTTAAAGCAAATGAACAGCTGAGAATCAAACTTTACAAGGATCCTTTGATAGACAAAAATAATCCATGCCTGTCGAGTCTTCAGATCCTTGGGAAGACTGTGAAAGTTTCCCACTTTCTCCGTGCAGCCTGGAACAATGCATTTACTCCAGTGGCTCTGGCTCATTTTTAATAAAGAAACTGCCTGCTTTGTAATGCTTGTAGAAGTAAACCCAACTGTAACGACTAAACAGCTAAACTTCTTCCATCTACCTCTATTCATGTTCTTGGGCCGTGAACCAGTGGGCTGGTCTGGATGTCAATTTCAGGGCGTGACAAAAGTACAGGCCAGGGCGAAATAAGGCAACATCCCTCAGTTTACATCAACTCGAGGCTTTGTTTGGATTCACCCGTTTTATGGTGGAAATTAGAGTTTTTTAGATTTGCAGAGAAAGGAGGTGTTGATAGCGTTTGAACTTCTCACTGTACATCCATTTCACCCACTGAAACATTATTATTCATATATGAAAATGGAAACTCTGTTTTGCCTCTAATCTTTCCTGTTTATACTGGGAAGTTTTGTCCGTGAAGTTTTTTATTGTGATTACTTTTGATCCCTGATTAATGCAGATTCATCAGGGGGACTGTTGATTGTTTATTAATGATTCCATGATGTTGAAAGAAACAGCGCCTCGAGTTTTTCTTCTATTTTAATATGCTGGTCGTGAACAGACATTAATGGGTTTGTTTAAAGGTGACTTTTAAAAAGCCACATTTTCAGGGGGAATTGTTTAGATAATTATCATTGATGATATGTGAGTTTTTACACCCTAATATTACCTGCCTGCTCTGTGTCAGAACTGATGTTTTCCCCAGTAGTTTATCTAATTAGGACAGTTTCTGGATACACAGGTATAATCATTATTTTCTATGTGGCAAAGATTTGGGAATGGAATGACGGCGGTGTCCTTCAGCTAAGATCAAAGACATTCTTATCTTCAGCTACCACAGTATACATGTCAGATTAAATACTACTTATACTTCAGCGATAGTATCAAGGTGCTACTTAATTGTATCTCTTATATTATATCCGTTGGTTGTGCTGTTCTTTTTACACCTCTTTGCAGATGATGAAGCAGATTTAAGTTTTTTTTTTATAGTTATCTCCCTTTTATCTCCTCTTTCTTTCATCTTTTGTCCTTTTTTCCTGTTTTTCCTTTCCTGTTCTACTTACATTGCAGTGTCCATATTATCTGTAATACTCCCTGCATAATTATAATAAAGCTATTTATATGCATAAAACAAGCGGAACATTATGGCGATAGCCGTACTGCTCCACTTGTGAAAGCAAAATCTGTTGGGCTCTTTTTTGGCATCAAGAAAACAATTATTCTTATTGCTACATTGCCAGACGGGACTCTGTTAAAAAACATAAAAAAAGATCAAAAGTGTAATACTTTTGATAAGGCTGCAGCCATGGATGTCTCCTGAGCTGCTAACGTGTATGATGTAATGATGTAATGATCTGGCAGACTGGGAGATGCATAAAATGCTTCTTGCAACTGTTAATTGGGGCCACTCCCTGAGTAAACAACTTCTCTAATCTAGTAAGATTAAAAAAATGTATAATTTATGTTAAAATCTGTTGTCAAGTCTCATGGTAATTTATGGATATATATATTATCAAGTGTTATTTAAAAAGTTTGTCCCGAATGATCTATTTTCAGGAAAAAAAACAGGAGAGAGAAAGCTTCAAGGTGAAGAGCACACAGAGAGATTTCCTTTAACAGTTAATATATATATATATATATATATATATATATATATATATATATATATATATATATATATATATATATATATATATATATATATATATATATATATATATATATATATATATATATAGATATTTATTTTAATTTCTAACTACAAACTGTCTTGAGAATGACAAACATGAATTCCAGTGCAGACGTTTAGCAGCATTTGTGGGTTAATGCAAATAAATCCAATCTGTTAACAGTGTTAAAATAAAGAGGAATGAAGCGGTGAGAAATGGCTGAAGTATTGATCTGCTCAGAACCATGTTTGAACCACAGCTCAGTAATCTGATTAACATGTTAGAACATGACCAGATTAGTAAAGATTAGTCGACAGATTATTAGATGCAGATGTTTTCCAGATGTCTTCATGGGTTTATTTCTGTTTTAGATCATTGTTAAATTAGAATATCATAACAGCAGAATACAGAAACACACTTAAAGGTTGTTGATTTCAAATGGGGCATTTAATCTAAAGAACAAGCCTCACAGGAACCCATATTCTAATCTAATGAGATGCATCTAATATCTGATTAGCTAGAATCCAGTTCAGCGCTAATTCAGTTCAGTTGCTTTCAATAAATCCAGTTAAGTTCCCACATATAGAAACATCTAATAACTGACAGGCCTGTTTGAATCTTAAACAGAGAGGAACAATGAAAGGCTGGATGCCCTGTTTGTTAAGCCTTACAGATGATGTCATTTCCATCACTTTGTATTTTATCATCCTTTTGAATTAAATTAGCCATAAGCAGAACATAAAATATAACTATGCTGATGCACAGTGACGCTGTTTCCTAAAAACAGTGCATGTCTGCCTAAATTTTAATAGATTAAAATTAAAATCAGTTCATTACATGCAAATTAGTACTTTGATGGACTTGAAAAATAATTTAAGGAAAAAGCTTTAATCCTTCCTCCCATTTTTCTGGAGGGGGAAACTCAGAAAGATTCAAACTAATGAGAACCAAATGTGACTTTATTAGCAAACGCACATAAAACTGGGATTCCAACCTCAACATGTGTGAATAAAAAAGGCTGACGAACCTCTTGTTTCACAGCAGTTGGTCGACCTGATGAGCTGAGGTTAGCAACATTTGCCCCAGCCTGTGGAGTCCCTGGGGTAAATTTATCGCTCAGCAGTTTGTGGCTTTGTGCCAGTGAGCTGGTTCCATCTGGAGGAGGAGGGGTTCCTCTGCACAAAGATCAGAGAATTCCTCTGCTTCTGAGGGGGTTTAGGAGTTTTTTTCCTGGCTTCATTTTCCTAACCAGAGGAAAAAGAGGAAAAGGACGGCTGCTATTGACCTGTGTGGATGTCTGATTTGGTTGAAGAAGCATAATTGAATTGAGGAAAACATGGCTGTATAAACTAATTCTAATGATAAATAGGAAAAAAAAAGGGTTTTGAAATACCAATAGAAGAGAAAAGAAGCAAGACAAATGACAGGTAAAACAATAGTCAGAAAGGGGTGAAACAACAGAAGATATGGAGCTGAAATAAGCTCAGTGCTCTGTTACTCAACTTGTGGCAAAGTTTAGGTTTCAATAAGCAGCTCATAGTCAATTTCAATTCAATTCAGCTTATATTTATATGGCGCCAATTCACAACACATCATCTCAAGGCACAGTTCCAGTTCACCAGATCATCCAGTCAGATTGGATTCAAAGTTTTTTCTATCTAAAAGGAAAACTAGTTGATTGTATCGAACTCATTGAATGGAGGTTAATAAAATCTCCTTCTGGACAGGAAGAAACCTCCAGCAGAAACAGGCTCATCAGTGTGAGCGGCCCATCTGCTGTGAGGCTGACTGAGGAGTTCAAGGAGACAGAAGCAGACATAGAAAAAGAAGCATAGATACAAAAAGCAACTGTAAAGGCGCCCAATCCAGGAAACACACAACAAAAGCAGACGAGCTCGAGCCAGCTCCCATGTCAGAGGATGAAGAGAGCACATCCAGTTAGTCACAGTCAGAGAAACAGCTCTACACTGAAAAACAGGCCGATCTCCAACATCTATAAACACAAGGGTGTTGATGGAAGCAGCAGCACAGCTGATATTTCTCTCCAGGATGGAGTCACAGCCAAACAGGAACAGACCAGATGAAGCTACTATGAGAAAAAGCAGAGAGAGCAGAAGGTTAGAGATTGAACTAATAGATTCTGCAGAGTGGGGAGAATAGAGATAGAGCCGAAGCAGAATGATGACATGGGGGTCCCTATGTCGCCCAGCAGTCTAAGCCTATAGCAGCATAACTATATAGAATAGCTCAGGATAACCTGAGCCACTCTAACTAGAAGCTTTATCAAAAGGGAAAGTTTTATAGCCCTAGCCTTGCAAGTAGACAGGGTAGTCTGCCTCATGGACAGAATGCTGCTAACTGGCCAATTCTACTGTGCAGATACACATCGCCCCTCAGAATATTTTTGTTTTATAGGAGCATATGCACCAATATTTTAGGATATGTTGGTAAAGGAAGACATTTAAATGATTTGGCAAATGATCTGAATATAAATATGTAAAATAATACCAATACCAAAAAAGACAAACAAGTATAACAAACAAGTATAACCTATACAATGTACTGCTATTTGCATGCATCCATCCATCATCCACCTATTCTTCCATGATCAGCAGCGAAGAGCTTTGGTGACCCTGAAAAAGATGCTGGTCTTTCATGGGAAACATATTTGACAGAAACAATCAATCACTCTCACTTCCAGTGCTAAAAGCCATCTAGAATATCATTTTAGACTGATGCAAGCATGTTTTATTATTTTATCTTTGCACTGTGGAAGGAAGAAGAAAAAGTTTATGTAATGCATATAAAATCTGAAACAACATGTTTGCTGAAAATGAAAATAAAGCTGACAGAAAATAAATCAAAACGAATTAGTGATTAAGTCAAATTACTGAATGTAGTTTAGTGGTACAACCACTAGATGGCTCTGCAACTCCATGTTTTACATTCAATTCTATTCAAAAAGACTAGCAATCCTAAAGGGAAATTAAATGTTGTTGAAATCATCTTATTTTCCACTAGAAAACAGTTCAGCCACCTCCTGCTGTTTGAATTGGATTGAACACATGGATTGATGGATGTGAGATGGATGGATGGATGGATGGATGGATGGATGGATGGATGGATGGATGGATGGATGGATGGAT
>JAGKQL010000001.1:47395626-47431578 GCA_018398635.1 Cyprinodon brontotheroides | reverse complement strand
CTGATATTTCTCTCCAGGATGGAGTCACAGCCAAACAGGAACAGACGTGGATACATTACTAATGTATTGTATTTATTTTAGTCCTACTTCCCTTTTCCTGAGTGGTTACTGTACTTGTCAGGCCGCCATTATAAATAATAAACCTGTTCTTAATGACATGCCTGTAAAAATAAATGTATAATAATCATATTCAGGTTTTCAACAGTTTATTTTTTTTTCTCCCTGAAGTCGCAGGTCTCTCCCAGATGACAAATCCTAGACTTGCAGTCTGATTATCACGCTAACAGAGTGGCTCAGGCAGCATCACTTGGATTTGTCAACAGAAAGTTTAATCCTTAATCCCAGTGAGAACATGCTGTATGTGCTACACAAGCGTTTCCACAGCCACCCAAACACCATCCTCAATCCAAAGTTTGACAAATCTGACATAATTGAAGTTAACATCTGACGGGTGGGTAATGATAATATTATCAGGCCATATTAATGATCCCAGCAAAGTATTATCATTTTTCTCCTCATCCCATTTTAATGCAAAGTTAATTAACTATAAATGTAAACAGATTTCAGAGATTCTGTGCTACCATGTCGGGTTAGAAACATTTTATTTTTGTATTACCTTATTGGTTTTCTGTGTTCTGTAATGTGCTGAGGGTTTTTTTTTTCTTGAACTTTCAGAACATTTCAGGGATGTTTCTACAGTCAATCAGCTGGTTTTCCTTAGATAGAAAACTTTGAATCAATCCGACTGTATGATCTGGTGTACTGGAAAATGCCTTGAGATGACATGTGATGTGAATTGGAGCTTTAGAAATAAACTGAATAGAATTGAATTATTTTCTCCTTCATAATAGAAACAAATGGTGAGCAAAGAACAAAACAAGACATAGAACAAGATCCCTGCAACCATTGGTGTGAATGAGGCTGACCTGATAAGCTGTGTCAAACTGCATGGTTGTGTGAAGAGCACCCCCTGCAGGCCAGACTATTGAACCTGACTCCATTCTAGACCCACCAGCTCTATGCAAAGGACATTATTTACATATGCAGTGGTGACATGCATATTAAACTTTCTATTTCAATGTCTGCTCAGCTCTAATTCTATATTTCTTCTTGTGTACCTTAATAGGCAGCTGTCACCAGAGGATCTAGCCCAGGTTCCAGCTAACTCTACCTCCAACATTCTGAACCGTCTGATGGTCAGCTATGACCCAAGGATAAGGCCTAACTTTCAAGGTAATGCAAAACTGCAAAAGGATCTGAATTGGATTCTTGGACTATTTTCTTTAAACTGAATCCTTGTAATAAAAAGACACAGGTTTACAGTTTTTATTAAAATGTCTGTTGATGCCTTTCAGTGGGTTACTCAGCCCCTTTGGTCTGCAGCCTTCACACTGCTACTTCCATGTTTGTCTGTAAAGAATTCAAAAATATAGCAAGTTGAAATGATCAATTTCAGGATTTCTTTAAACTGCAGATAATAGGCAGTACATCTGTTTAAATAACCAGCCTCCCATTCCCTAAGTGTCCTCTATAAAACCACAGTCTGAAACTGGAAGCTCTCAGAGATGTTTAGGTCTGTCTTCAGGACATGTTTAATGTGGAACAAACCATTGGTCATCATCTTTTAGGGCTGCTAAACATTTCATTATATCCTGGTGTGTAAATACGTAAGGGTGGTTTTTTGTGTCCATAAAACCTTAAAGGAAAAGTCCGGTCAGCAAGAAATAATCAATGGGTCATCATTAATACATTTGTAGTGATTTGATGAATTTAGCGTTAATTGGTAAAGAAAATAAAAAAACCACAATTTTCTTCATGATCACTGAGTCTGTGAGCGGCCATTTTTGCCCAAATATAGTAACCCCTCCCTCCTGCCATCTTCCAGCAGTGACATCACGGTGCGGTAAGCCTAGCGCCATTCTCCCCGCTTTACAAGCTAAATCAATGGGAACTACTAGACACATCTGCAATCAACAACAATTATTGAAGATTTCCAGAGGACTTCACCATTGAAATTCACCAGAGCTATAGTGAAACTGACAATGCCCACGTGCATGGCAGCTGGACGCTGGAATACATCGGGTAAAAGTGAAAAAAAAGAGTTATTCCACCTTTCTGATTCCTGGTTTGTCGTTGGATCGCCAACTTGAAGAGGGAGGATTTGCCAGAGAAAAAACATGTAATTGTCAAGGTCTTGTTTCTGTTGTGCTTTACTTTGCTCCATGTTTCCTAGTTTTATTGGTTTAATTCCTGTTTTGTTGTTATTTCTAGATTTATGTTAGCTCTCAGGTTTTTCTGTTGTTGTCCTCTGTTGCCCTCTTGTGTGTGTTCCTTTCCCCTTGGCTCCCTCGTTGTCTCCTCTCACACCTGCTCCTTATCTGCTTGTTACCCCAGGCTCACACCGACTCCGGTCTTACCGCTGCGGTGCGGTGGGTGCGGCGCCGCAGTGATTCCAAGTCATTAAAAAGACGTAAACCTCTCTCACCGGCTGCTGAGCTGTCCCGGGCTGCGGTTACCGAGACACTCGGGCGCTGCAGAAAATTCCGGGCGAAGTTAAAAGCTATCCTTGCGGCGTGGCCGGAGCCCTCCTCCGCCGCAACAAGCTCTCGCGAAAAATCCTTTATTTGGGCTCAGCCGTGGTTATCGCTGGGCAAGTAGGGAAGTTACGTGGAACTCAAGCGAACTTCTGTTAAATCTCCTCGGACCTGTTGCCGGAGCCGCAGAGCCGCAGACCCCGCACCGTAGTCAAAAGCGGGCGTGGTGTGGAGAGGGGGTGTGCGGGAGTTGCGGTCTCCCGCTCGGTAACCGCACCGGAGCCAGTGTGAGCAAGGGGTTAGCACTGCCTTTGTCTCAGTCAGCTATATATGTTCTCCCTCTGCTGTCACTCGTTGTTGGTTCCTTGTCTTTGCTGTCCTCCCACGCTGTTGTCCACCTACCTCGTCTCTCCCTGGCTCCTCGTGTTGGGTTTCCCCAGATGTCTCCTTAGTTCTGGTTTGCTTTTCATTGTTAGTTGGATTTTTGGATTCCTGCCTTTGTTTACTATTTTGCCCCATTAAACTCCAAGAAATCTCCTCAGCCTCTCTGCCTCTGCATTTGGGTCCTCCAAACCACAACCACACCTTGACAGTAATATGTAGCCAACATTTGGAAGAAGAATGTTTTCAAGATGACTTGGATAATAGCGCGTTGTGACAAACACCAGATACAGCACTGGGACTTGATCAACAGCCGATACCTCACCGTGACGTCACAAACCAGTAGGTGGCAGTAGTGTTCTTTGACAAACATGGATGCTTTCATTAAAGCACATTCACATGAAAATGACTCTGAATTAAAAGCACATTATTTATTGAACAGTATGGAATAATTTCATATTTAAAGTACTTTCAGAAGTTTAAATTCTGAATATGAGCCGACTTTTCCTTTAAAGGCCCGATCTGAGGCAGACTTTAAATAGAATTTGTCTGCAACCAGGAGAAACTTCTGGTGACTCCCAGCTGAGCTCTTCCAAACCACTTAGTGCAAAATGACTTTTATGTTTAATTATAAATACACCAATATGTAGAAAAAGGTATTAGATGTTTTAGATGTTACTTAATGAGAAGCGATCTATGTATTTGTTGTCTGTGGAGATTCAGTGTCCTGCTGATTTTTCTGGCTTCCAGGTATTCCAGTTGAGTCCAAGGTGAACATGTTCATCAACAGCTTTGGGTCCATCCAGGAGACGGCCATGGTGATTCCACCCACCACTGACACACTTAGTTTGGGTTACCCTTTGGCTTACAGGTGTAGCTAACATGATAATGAAAGCTACAGCTCACAAAACTCTTTGGAATAAATGTTTTCTAATTTAGATAAAACCCTAAAACATCAATGGTAGCTGATAAAATGGCTCTTTATGTGTCTTTGATAAGTGATAAAACTTGTATCATTGATCACCATTAAAGCTGTTTATCTCCTTTCCAAGTTTAGGGTAAGTCCAGAGAACAGCGCTTTATTCTATCTTTGCTCTGACTGCATCAGAGATCCACCGCATGATGGACTGAGGAGCTGCTCTGTTAGAGGTTCATTCTCAAATTAAAAGAAATAGACGTGTTTCAAATTTTGTTTTATTTGTTTTTCAAATTGAAACACTGAAAAACACAAAACAACTGTTTTTTTATTTGTTTCATAATATATATATTATAGCTGATTATTTTTGTTTATTATAAATTTCCATTTTCCTTGTGAAATTAAACATACAAAAAAATCACACCTTCATGAGGAACAGTATAAATACATCAGCCTGCTGGATCAAACGTCCACTCTGACTGTGATTAAAGGAAAGTCCGGTCAGAAAGGAATAATCAATGGATCATCATTTATACCTAAAACTAATACATACATGGTGATTTAATGAATTTAGAGTTAATCAGTTAAAAAATAAGAACAAAATTTTCGTCGCAATCACAGAGTCCAGGAGCAGCCATTTTTACCCAAATATAGTAACCCCTCCCTCCTGAGATCCACAATGGAGAAATTCACTATCTGAATCTAACCCATCTCATTGGGGTCAATGGTCTTTGCTCAGGGACCCACAGTGGCAGGCTGTGGGAGTGGGGCATAAAGCTCTATGCCTTAACCTTTAGGCCACCATTAATGCAATGGCTGCCACTCCCCTCAGTACCTCATAGTCATATCCCAGTTATCAGTTTAACTCCAACAGTCAAAGGCAGCTCTAAACTAATGGGTTTCTAACTGTGACTCCAAAGAACTCAGGCCTTCAGCTGTTTTCCAGTCTGCTGGGAGTTTGTTCCAGATCCATGGAGCATAGATGCTGTTTCTCCATGTTTGGTTCTAGTTCTGGGTGACAGAGTAGGCTGGAACTAGAAGACCTGAGTAGTCTGGGAGGTTGATCCACTGGAAACAGATTGGTTATGAATTAAGCTGCTGATCTATTCAATGAATTCTAGACTAACAGAAGGACTTTAGAGTCTATTCTCTGAGCTACAGGGAGCCAGTAGAAGGACTTCACAACCAGGCTGATGTGTTCTACTTTCTTAATTCTAGTGAGAACACTGGCAGCAGCGTTTTTGGACCAGCTGCAGCTGTCTGATGGGCTTTTTAGGAAAACCTATGAAGACATTGTTGCAGTGATCAATTCTACTAAAGATAAATGCATGAATGAGTTTTTCTAGGTCCTGCTGGACATTAGTCCTTTAATCCTGGAGATGTTCTTCAGTTGATGAAAGGCTGACTTAGTAACTGCCTTTATGAGCCTCTGAAGGTTCAGGTCCATCATCACACCGAGATTTCAGCCGTAATCAGTGGTTTCTAGCTGCAGAAGCTGAAGCTGGGAGCTAAGTCTGGATTTCTCCTCCTTTGGTCCAAAGGATCCGCCCTGTTCTTAAACTTCATTGTTCCAGATGATTCTGATTACGCCTGAAAAGACTTTCTAATCTGCTGTTATTTGTTCCTTACTGGTAAACTAGTTACGATTAGCGATGCATTAATCTGATACCAAGAATAAATATTGCCTTAATGTTGACTAATAGGCTGGATTGGATGTCAGGTAAATTATGTTGATCTAGCATTCTGATGCCGTCATTTCTATTTTTGCACAGCGATACAGTTAAAGCTATTTAATGACTTTAATTCTATCATTGCAATGCTGATTATGTCATCCTGCAGAGCACACACAGCCATAGATGATTTATATCTGTGTTAATATATTACCTTTTTTAACCACGTTAATGTCAGGCCTTAGGCCTTTATTCACACGGCTAGGTACACAGTTAGCTCATTCAGCAGTGGCATTGAATCTGTATCAGATAAGAACAGCAAGGCGTCGGACACCATTCCCCATTTATAATGTCTGTGTTTTGTCTTTTCTTGGTTTGGCCGTGCCAAAGCTTACATTTCGTCCTACTGGAATGCTGCTCCAGGCTGGCTGACAAATAAAGCCTTTTTGAATCTTATCGGCCAATATGCTCAGTCCATGTATCGGTATCAGACTGGGTCGGGAAACACATGGATGGATGCATCTCTTAACTATCAAAAGTACCATGAGATTACATGTGTTGGGAACTGGCACTTTATATATATAAATGAACTGACTTGAATATGATGCCCATAGGTCTGTTTACTGGTCTCAGACAACAACAACAAAAATCAAACCATCCATTCATCTATTTTCCGTCACCATTAGCCCAGGCGGGGTGGCGATGGGTACATGTGCCTATCTCCAGCTGTCTATGGGCGAGAGGCAGGGTTCACCCTGGGCAGGTCGCCAATCCATCGCAGGGCAACACAGAGACGAACAACCATTCACAGACACACCCACACTTTAGGAGAATTTAAAAAAGGTAAATAACCTAACAGTCACGTTTTTGGACTGTGGGAGGAAGCTGGAGTACCTGGAGAGAACCCACGCATGCTCAGGGGAGAACATGCAAACTCTATGCGTGAAAGACCCCAGACAGGGAATCAAACCCTTGTTGCAGGCAAGGGGCAGCAGTGCTGCCCACTGAAATAACACCACTGAGCAGCCAACATTTAAACCAGTGAGAATAATTAACAATAGAGCAGAGGAAACACTCCAGATCACGACACTGTAAAGTTTTCATATTAGAAATGAATGTTTAAATGGGAACATAATTAGGCCCCTGACCTCTCAGAGGGCCCACAGCCCCACTCAGAGCTGTAGGTTTTATCACACCTGGAGCTAAAATTAAAATGTGAAAGTTTCCCTGAGAAAAACGTCCATTGGACACCTTGTCTTCTCTGTCCAGGAGGCCAGACTGTGGACGTCTTTGTCTCCTGAGCTGAAACAGGAGCCTGATATCAGACCTTTAAAATAAACAAAAATGTGTTTTAAAAAAGGTTCAACATTCATCCATATTTGGTTTAATATGAACAACTTTAAATTGGACTTCTGTATGACATGAATTTTCAAGCTTTTGTAAAGTTGAGTTTTTTTAAAGGCACTTTAGGGAAAGCCGTTAGCTGTTTAAAATGAGCTGTTTCTTCCAATGTTGAGTGTCTAAATGCTTAATGTGCACAGCGCTCCTTATCAAATAAATAAACATAAATGAAATACTTTCTGCTCAGCTCATAAAATTACCCTTACCTCAGAGACCAAAACAAAGTTTGATTAAATGAATTCATTTGCTCATTATCTGTTTTCCTCATATTAAATTTAGAAAGAATTCATAAACACATTATGATTTCACATATCACTTTATGAAACCAATAAAAAAACAGTTTTCTCCATCCTAATTAAGTGTTTCAATTTGAAAAACAAATAAAAGGATGAAACAGTAGTTGGGATGTGAATTCACTCATATATATCATTCCTTCGTTATTTCTAAAGTGATAAATGGAAGATCACACTTCAACAGGACTCAGTGATACATCATCTTACATCCAGCGGTAAACTGAAGAGTTCATCATTAAATGATTTAACCGTTTCAGCTTCTTTGATCATTTGCTGCTCCTGCAGGTCCTTTAACAACCAGATCTGACCCCAGAGTTACATAAACTGGTTTATTCTCTTAAGAATTTATCACAGTTAAAAAAAAAGTTTGAATGTTTTAGAGTTGCTAATTTTCACTAAATCTGTAAATATGATATAAAAATTTAAATACAAAGAAAAAACATTTTGTTGTGAATCAATTCGATATTCACATTGATATTCATAAAGTAAACATAATGATTGTAACTTTAATTAGTTTAATGAGTTCGAAGCATTTGCGGCATTCATGTAAATATGGTGAAATTTTCCGAACTAAGTGAAAATGTTTTCTATCCAGGACTACAGAGTGAATATATTTCTTCGTCAGAGATGGAACGACCCTCGTCTGCGACTGCCTACTGACTTTAAAAGTGAAGCGCTGACTGTTGATCCCAAAATGTTCCAGTGTTTGTGGAAACCAGACCTGTTTTTTGCCAATGAAAAAAATGCAAACTTTCATGATGTCACACAGGACAACATTCTCCTCTTCATATTCAGGAATGGAGATGTCTTAATCAGCATGAGGTATCAGCCACATCCTACATCTTTACCTTCACTCATGTTAGCCACACAGCTCAGCTTTCATTCGCCGAGGACCGTATACATACAGTCTTAGATGGCGGGAAATTTAGATTGGAAAAATGTTCACCGGAAAAAATCCAAATCTAGATAAGTAATTTTTTCTTAAAATATGTTAAGGAGGTAAAAGAGACACTTTGCCAATGGAACAAGACAATTTATATTTAAAATAAGAAACAACAATTGCATTGTCTTATTTCAAGTGCATGTTATCTAATTATCTCACTTTAAGATTAAAAATTCTCATTCCATTGGCAAACTATTTCATTAACCTACTCAAATTAAGGGTAAATACACTTAATTTAGGACATTTTTACTTATATCTAGATCGTTTTACAGTGTTTATCACATCCATTAGGAATGTAAATTCTACCGCCTATAAATCAACTATAAATAACTTAAAACAAGGAATATGACCAATATGTCAACTGGTCTGCTATGAAAGGAAAAGAGGTGGTAGTAGCTTTAGTTCTTGCTGCTTAATGGCAAACTTACGGCGGCCAAGGTGCAAACACACTGCAAATGCATAAAATGTAGCGAAAACAAAAGTGCTGTAAACACAAAAAACAAAAACACATTAAAATGCAGCTAAAGTGGAATAATGCCATGACAGAAAATAGGGACTGGCAAAATAAAAATTAAATGCGGAACCAAAACCATTTCCTTACTAAATTAGCTGCTAACAGACATAAAAACATGGAAAGGGCTTTTTTTGTATCAGAAACTGAATGAGTAGAAGAGCTGCAAGCTAGTTCTGAACAACTGAATTGCTCCAGAAGTAAGAAGAGATTCTCAGAGACATTTAGTGTTTAAAGAAGACTCAAAGAGAAACTTTGGGAGGGCATCTCGTTTCTGTTTTCGCTCACGGTCTGATGGATAGACATCATTTCGTTGCTTAGTCCTTCACTGGGTCGCGTACCCGTATATCTACAGAAAAATCCATGTAATTTCACAGGTGTGGGCACAGGCATATATGAACAAAATGCAGGTGTCAGAGTTACAACATAAATTAAACTTTTCATATTTTGTTATTTATTAACTCTACATCTAAAAGAATAAATTGATTCAAGAATCTCCAGATAGCAGTCGGTTTTATGTAATGAGGAAAACAGTTTTGAAAAATTAGACCTATGCAGGACTGCTGTTTGATTTTGGTAAGATTTGCGTTCACAGCTATAACAGCGCCAATGTCTGTTAGTTGGAAGAATGCGTCGTTATGCGGCCTACAGATGTGTCCTTAAGTATTTAATGTATATTAATGTATATATTAATGGAAATAATTGAGTCAGACTATTTCGATAAAGCGCATTTAGGGTTTACATGATTGGAAATTCAGTTTAATGCACAAACCATCGCTGAATATTTTATCTGAAATGAATGAAAATATGATTTGTTTTAATAGTTCTGAGGTCAACTGAATGGAGTGCTTAATGGGGCAATGTTTGGTTCATTGAAATGTTTTTATCTGTTACCATGTAAAATGAGTTTGGCTGCAATATAAGGACAGATTATATCTGCAGTGTGGGGACTATAGATCTGATACAATGCAGCTGTTAAAGCTGCTCCAAGATGTTATTAATATCCAGAACAGCAGGGAGAAGTTCGTTATCCATTCTTTTCCTGCTTTGTGTGTAAACTCTCACGGTTGCTAGGCGACAGAGCGTCCAGGCAGTGAAAGCCGCAGAAGGCTGGACCTGTTTGAATCTACAGCCAAAACTCTTCCGGTCTCCTTATTTTCACAGACCTCAAAGGATCCAGTCCACATAGACCGGGTCCTTTGAGGATGCAGTCGCTGAAGTTGAAACACACCCATAGTATTGTTTATGGTCTTCCCCCCACCGAGTTGATGATCATCTCCCCCTAGTGGTCTGGAGCTACTCAAATAAGCAGAGCTAGTTTGCAGCTGTTCTTAACTTGTAGTTTTTTTTGCTACTTGTGCCGTCCTTTTTCCCCTCATCATGTGTTTTGTTTTTTGGTCTCTCTTTTTTGTGTTTTAAGCATTAATTTGTGTTTATAATATTTAACCGATACATAGCCTGACGGAAATGCTGCCACCTCTAAAATACTGCTTCATTGAATACATGTGAAGGCTCTATTTCAGAGACCAAACACAAAAACTACTGCTTGTACCTTAAACATGAGAAATTAAGCAAGAGGGAGGAAAAGCAGGGGATAACCTTATATACTTCAGACAGTGGGCATACATAGTGGTCCTAGGGTTTAATCTTCAGATCCGTCTCTCTTCTATATGAATAATACATGAATGTTTGCAAACACACACTACCCAAATCAAACAGAGAAATGAAGCATCACCATTATTAGAACCTGTCTCTATACTTTCTGTGCGACAGCCATGATTAATTTTGAGCTCAGGGTCGGTGAGAAACTTTTGAGTTTTGAAGGCAGTCTGCCAGTTTCAGGGGACGTTCCAGGAGAATTTTCTGACTTGGACGTTTGGTTATTATATATGCTTCCTTGTGTTAGCAGAAGCCCCTTTAGCTCCTCTGGATCCCAACCAGCAAAAATATATTCTGTTTAAATGATGCTGGTATGTTCTTCCTTCTGGTTTTTGGCTCAGCCGTGTGTCGTACTTCTATGCAGACTTTCAGTGACTCTGTCTTGTCCCCTGGACCTCACACTCTTCCCGATGGACACACAGCGGTGCAAGATGTCTTTATACTTTTTAAGAGAGGCCAAGACACACACACACACACACACACACACACACACACACACACACACACACATCTGATGCAATCCTAACATGCTTCATTGCTAATATATAAACGCCTCACCTGGATTCATTCTCGTTTTAGTTGGCTATACCACCAGCGATCTCGTGTTCATGTGGCAGTCAGACCCGGTTCAGATGGATGAGATCGCTGCTCCCTCAGTTTGACATCAAACAATGCGAAAGTGATATCAAGTAGCGTGGAAAATGTAAGTAGTCGCTACCAAGGAACAGGTCGGTAGTCCTGATGTTTACTCTATATATTTTTCCCTGCAAACATAATAATGCTCAGATACAAACCAGTTTCTAATCATGCATGTAATAGTATATTAGTTTTTAGTTAAATATTTGAATGATTTATGGTGATAACTAAACTAAACATGTCTAAATATCACAAATTATTAAACAGAATTATCTGAGTTGTCATGATTCTGCCCTTTTTGTGCTTTTTTTCTGTTCAGTTTTCAGTTACACTTTGATTTATGTCATTCTGTGTTATCTGGATCTTTAGGTTTTTTTAAAACGTTGTTTCATTCTAGTTGTTTTTCTAGTTATATTTAAGCAGTTTTGTATTTTTGAGTTACTCTCTGTTGCCCCCTTGTGTCAGTCTCCTTTCCCCTTAGCTCCCTTCTAGTTGCTTCTATCCACACCTGCCCCCTATCAGCTGATTAGCCCATTATTTGTGTCTGCCACCAATGTCTCCTAGTTTTTGGTTCCTGAGTTTGTTGTCGATCGATTTTACTCCATTAAATTTTTGTAAGAAATCATCTCTGCTCTACTGTCTCTTCAATCTGGGTCCTCAACAATTATCCACTGATCCTGACATGGATTTAATTATCTGAAAACATCATAATTTGCACTGCATATCTGATCGTGCAGTTCAGCTGAGTTTTATAAATGATGAGAGATAATGAGCCATGATCCAACAGAACAGACAAGGCAATCTGCTGTTGATAAATATTGCATATCCAATTACCACATTTTTTTCCTCTGTTGGTACCAAATCCTCTTCCTCACAGTTACAATTAGAGCTACCCCACTGCAACCATTTCAATGCTTTCCCTTAATTAAAGCAGGTAAGTAGGATAATTAGCCAATGTAAAGTTTCTTTTTTAAAGTTTAAAATAGGAAAACATCAACTCTGAAGAGTTTTTGCTGAAAAAAAACAACAACAACAAAAAAATGCACAGAAAAAGTCTCCATAATTCACCACTGAAAGTGATTAACCACGAAGGTCTCAGATAAAACCCATTAAAGGATTCAGTCTTTGTATTTCACTATATTTATGTGACAATCAGTTATTTATCAAATTCATTTGCTCCTGTGATATAGGACAGTGTTGTTGATAAAATGCAGAAAAATCTTAATCTAATTTGTTTTTCTGTACTTTTCCTTATTAGAAACATTTCTTCTTCTTAGTGACACATTTCTGCAATCAAGTAAAAGAGAAATCAGAACCCTCAGTTTTCTCCCAGAGCCCTGAGTGTCTGAGGGAAAGATGTCGTACCTTTGATTTTCCTGGAGCATTCACATTTTTTAACATACAATAAATTAAATAAAGAGTATTTTACTTAATCTTTTAATTTGAGCATTTAATTTTTATAAATGTATGCTTTCCATTTTGAATAAAAAAAACAACAACATTACTATGTTGTCAAGTTAGTAAAGAATCAAAATAAATACAAAATAAATCACATTATAAACCTATATTTATAAACTGGAGCTCCTCTGAGTAAATCCCTTATAATCACATTTAAACTTGATGAATTGGGAACAAAATGCAGAACAAAATTAATAGTCAGACTGACTTAATTAGTTTTACTTTGTTTTCATCAAATCACAGTTGTTCTCACAGGCTGTTCTCCACATCCAGTCTGTTCCTCTGCTTGGTTTGATGTGTGTCAAAGCTGAATGTGAACTCAAACATATAATAAAAACCTACTTTTTGGTTGATAAAAGCTTATTTAAATTTTCAGTTTGGTTCTCAGAAAGCAAAACAGATCCCAGCCCTATTTTGTTTTACTACATGAAATCAATCATGTCAATCAGTGATATAACAGGGTTGGTCTGGTTACATGACTGACCTCTGGCCTGAAGAAATCTCCCAGTCCACCCAGTTGTAACCTCTGTTTTTTTCTAGAAACTACAGCAGCCCTTTATCCAGATTCAGGGTTGGGGTCTCAGTAACTGCTGGCATCACAGATTATTAAACTTTTATCAGTTTGTTCTTGTCTGTCGGGTGTTTCTCAAGCTTCTCTTCTTTTTGCTAATGAGGTCAGTAGGGATTGCTGGGATGTGTTCCTGGTTGGTTAGAAATCACCTGTTGTCTAGAAATCCCACTGGGTTTTATTCGTGTTAGCACTCTGAGGCTGTGGGACTTCCAGCATGTTCCCCTGTTCCTGTCAGCATCGTAATCCCTGCCGTGATCTGATGGGTCTGTCTCAGGGACATCTTTGCACAGCCTGCAGCCTGCGTCCTGTTTGATGTGCTAACCTGCCTTCTGCTGCGATTATGTCCGACACCGGCTCTTTATTTCTCTGATGCTCACCTTTACGGTTCACTAGCCACTCGTAGGGGTTCTGGACATCAGCCCCTTCCCTTTGGCATGCATATATAAAAAGGAGAAAAATCTCCCACTAGAGGATAACTAAACACTGTCTGAGCAGAAACAAGCATACATGCAACTGTAATCTCATTAGGATGGGTGTTAAGTTATCTTTATATTGGCATAAAACTAAAACACATGAAGAGAAGCTTCTGGTTGATGCAGCTCCTCTTATTTCTGTGATGAATTTTTTGCTAAAGCTTCCACAGACCGTTTGTATTTCCATCATCACAGACATCCGACATGCTGCCTGCGTGGGCATGAAACATTATTAGCATCAGATGTTTTGTGGAAAAGCCTTTTTTCCCACTGAGCGCTCCTTCATTGTCACGGCGCCGTTCTGTTTCAGGCAGTTGTTGCTATAGAAACAGGAGTCCTAATTTGGCTGACTTGGCTGTTGCAAACAAAAAAAAGAAAAGGCTGCTTATATGTTCCTGGGAGTCTAAGCTAAAAATAAAGCAGGTCTACAATAATGCAAACACTTTGTGAAATAATCCCTGCTGAAGTTTTATGGTTTTATAAGAATCATGCAGAGAACAAACATGGCTCTCTGACTAAGCCTCTTTTTCCAGGTTACTACACCTGTGTGGAGGTGATCTTCACGCTGCGTCGACAGGTCGGTTTCTACCTGATGGGAGTTTATGCTCCGACTCTGCTGCTGGTTGTTTTGTCCTGGTTAGCCTTCTGGATCAACCCAGACGCCTCAGCTGCACGGGTACCACTGGGTGAGCACAAACACACCGCCGCATGTCCTCCATGCTTACTGGAGACATGTTTTCTCCTCTGTATTGATGTTTTTGACATTCTTTACAATTGCCTCAGGAAATCAATCAGTGTTTTTACAAAGAGCTGCTCTGGGGCCTCTAATAACAGCCCTGTTTGGTCATAAAGATGATGCTGTAATGTGTGATGGAAACCTGAGCTACTCATCTAGACCAGCCATCAGCTAACAGATGCACGCAGTGGAGAGCAGGCCTGCAAAAGGCTGCATGGATAAAAACTGCTCCCTAGGGGTGAAGGAGACACTTGAAGCAATTACCTTCAGTACCTTGTCAATGGGAGCAACCCCCCTGGCTCTTTAAGGGATGGTTTGTCTCTCTTTACAACACCAGACACTTAAAGGTATTGTGGAGGATTGTTTAAAAATACCCACCCTCTGCAAGGGCGTGCACAAACCAATTTCTTCTCATGCACGCCCTGTTTAAAATGTGCTGTTCTCATAGCTAATACAAGCTCACTGTGTCCACATACAGCAGGGACTCTATTGTGAACTCTATAGTGAACTCAGTTAACTGACGGTTCAGATGATCACTGCTTTTTGCTCCGTTGGTCACATAACTCCTCCTCGACCTCACGGTGCCTGCGCCATCTTTGTTTTTAGCGACAGCCTATGGCAACCGCTGTAACAGCAAATCCCATAATGCTTTGCGAGGAGAACTCTCTGTGTAAAGCATAATGGGATATATCTGCCTCTTCAGAGGCCTTTCTTTTCTTCTCATAAAGCCCGTAGACACTTTTCCTCTTACGTTCTGTGGTGAAAAAGTGAGCTTCAATGAAACAGCGTAACTCACAAAGACTGAAAGGTGCTGAAAAAAGATAGTTGGGGGTAGGTGTGGGCGTACTTATGCCAGCCATGGCAAGCCAGTGACGTTAGGAGGGCCACTTATTGAGATGATCCACCCAGAAATAAAAGATTGTCCTCTATACCTTTAAAGGAGTCTTAGTCTGGTATTTTACTTCTTTTAATTCATCTGAAATGGACTGTAAAATTTCATGTTTTATCATTTTTAGGAGGCAAGAAGTAAAATAAAATGGATGCTCATTACTTGTCGCCATTCATATCCTTTTTGCTTTGTGTCAAAAAGGATATGAAAGCATTTTTAAAGCATTTAGATTTGAACCATATCTAAATGCTAATGTGTTTGCAGATTCATGTGAATGAATCTGCAAACACATTAGCATTTAGCCATGGTTTGTTTAGTAAGGTTTCCTGGTTACATACAATGTCAGGAAAAAAAGAACAAATTCTTTGTTACCTTACTTAAGTAGAAATTTTGTCTATCTATACTTTACTGGAGTAATTACTGTTTAGACAACTTTTTACCTCTACTCCTTACATCTTTTTGCAATTTTCTCTACTTATTACTCCTTACATTTTAAAAATAGACTCGTTAAAAATAGAAACCATCAAAATAATTAGTTTCATTCAGACTATTAATTTCTCTGTGGTTCGACTCAGTGCTGCCCCAACTTGTTGTTCACCACCAACCAAAATAAATAGTTTTTCAAGATGATGCAAAGTTAACTGTGGCACTGTTACCATTAGTTATAAAACTAAGAAAATCAAATCAAAGGAAGTTATCATTGTTCCTTTAATAGGGTAGTGCAGTAAAGCTTCCATCCTTAACATTTTTTCCTGTCTTACTTTTTATTTTATACTTTAAGTAGTTTAAAAAAATGACACTTTTACTGAAGTAAAAAGCTTAAATTCATCCTCCAACTTCTACAGAAGTGTTTTTAAACAGTAGGATTTATACTTGTAATGGAGTAATAAATATTAATACTTTTGAAAGCTCAGATTACATAATAAGGTAAAAAGTTACACAAGCAGCAACATCTACCGACTGCCTGCAGGTGAGACACTGATGGTGGAATGGAGGCGGGAGACATACAGTAGCAATGGGGGCTAATGTTAGCATCCATGCAGGATTGATATAAAACAAGGAGGAAGACAAAAATCCCACTTCTGGGTGTTTCTGTTTTGCACAATGAGCCCACAGGAATAATTAAAGTTATTCTCACATCTTATATTTATGGCAGGTTTTAACACAAGCTTAAAGCCAACATGAAAAGTCTGTTTTCTGTTTGATGACATCTTTCACTCTAGCGGCCTCAGCTAGATATGAAAATAAATCACAGCATCCCCGTTATAAAATTTCAAATACAAGTAAGTTAATTTTTCGTGGTAGAAATGTATTTCCCTTGAATTAAGATGGTGGTTATAGGTATGTTATTCACAAACGGAATAACATACCCTATGTTTAAAATTATACAAATAACTTATTTCAAGTGAATAAAATCTATGTTGCTTATTTATTGGCAAAAATGTTCGCTCCATTGAAAGACCATCACATTTACCTGCCCTAATTAATTTTAAATAAATGTATTTTAATACATTTTTACTTTATTCTAGATCAGTTTTTAGCCAAATATTCCACTGTCTCCTGCTCATGGCACCCCTACCCAGAATTAGGATAAATATTGTTTAATTTAGCTCATAACACTGAGGCTCCGTATAGGAAAGGTCAGAGCAGACCTTCCTGCTGAGGAGACTGAGGTCGTTTGGGTTGCAGGGAGCAGTGACTTATCTGTAGCTGAGAGAAAGCGGCTGGATCAGCTGATCAGGAAGGCCAGCTCTGGGATTGGATGCCGTCTACTAAGTGCAGGAGGTGGGAAACAGACGGATCCTAACTAATGAATATCTCTGTTGGATGTTTCCCACCCCATGCATGAAACTGGAGAGCTCCTTCAGTGCTGTTCACCCTAAATGCACCAGAGAGCGTTATCACAGATCCTTCTTCCCAGCAGCTGGACGACTCTAGAACCACCACTGTTCCCAACAACCTCAATAAGTTGTTACATTCATGATGATTTTGCACAGTTTCTACCTTAGTCAGTTAAATAACCTGCTGCTGTCATTTTGCACATCTCTGATGTTGCTGCTATTTTCAAATATCCATTACTGTAAAAATGTCCATAGCTGCATATTTGCTGTATATTTACAGGTGCAGTTTTTATATTATAAAATAAAACTCTACAGTACAGTATTCTATTGTTTATCTTTTAATTATTCACTATTATGTTATTCTTTTACATTTTTCTAACGTCCACTTTTTTGTGACTTTGTTTTCTAATCTTTTTGCTGCTGTAAACACCAGAATTTACCCATTGTGGGACAATGAAGGGATTTTTCATTTTATTCTTCTGTTGTATAAATGCTTATACCGTGAGTCCCGATTATTCACTTATAGTCTTCTTGTGTATTGCAGTAAAAACATTGTTTCTCCTTTTGTCATTTCCTGAATAATTGCTGTACAGCAGGGTTATCTAATAAATTTCATGTTTCTGTTATCATCTGCTCCTTTCTAGGAATTTTATCCGTTCTTTCTCTGTCCAGTGAAAGCATGTCCTTGGCTTCAGAGCTACCTAAAGTCTCATATGTAAAGGCCATCGATATCTGGCTGATTGCCTGTCTTCTCTTCGGCTTTTTCTCCCTGGTGGAATACGCCGTGGTGCAGGTTGGTTCAAAAAGACATAACACACCCATACACCCCTGTAGTGCATCATTTTATTCTTACAGGGACCTTGCAATGCCTTGCAATCATTTCTATGGCCTACCCCTGACCCTAAACCAAAACAGTGCACCTTTTGTGTGGGAGCCATCGGTCCTCACAATATATGACATCTTAGAACCATTAATCCATATCCAGGTATAAAGGATGACAAGTGTGTAAGGTCAGAACAGAAGAACTTGGATTGAATATCGTCTCAGGATCTCAACAAAGCAGTCTACAAGAAGGGACAGAGCAGACTAGACTTCTTAAGCCGGGCATACACATTTTTTGCCCTTGTTCAGGGCGACTTTCCAGTTGTGCGAGAATTTTCCAATTGGGCCGACTTTCAGCCTGATGGTGCATTATGTACTGTAGTGTACAGGGGGTAACAAGGAGCAATCAGCCTCTAACGACCACCTCCCCATCAAGAATCGTGAGGTCGGGAGAAAATCAAACATGTTTGAATGTCAGTCAGCCGTAGTAAGAGGTTGTGAGCTAATCGCTCAGGGGCCCAACAAGGACTCTTCTTCTTCCTCTCAGAAGTAAACACAGAAGCATGGTGCAAATAAAAAGGAGTTGTTTCTGTAAAATTGACAGACCGTAGTAGCCATGTTTGCTCAGCCATGTCTTTGTCTAAATACGTCATCTCCTTTTCTTTTTAGGACTTTCAGCACAAAATTACACAAATAGCCAAGGCAGCGCGTTTCACTCTAGTGAGCTTCATATTCCCCTTTTACTCATTTGGGTTCTGGACAGACGAGTCAGAGCAGCTCCATCTCACTGCAGAACTGAGTCCAACGTGATTGTTAGACGTACATTGTAAGCAGGTAGATCGCATCAGCTGCTCAGACATAGTGAGCTGTGAACTCAAACTGTACGATGAAACCCCGCAGGCTTTGTCGTACAGTGTGAGCTGTAGCAACGATTGAAAAAATCGCACTGTGTTTCCCCGGCTTTAAGAAAGCTTAGGTCCTTCATTTTTTTGCAATAATACACCACAGATCTTCTGTAAGATTTTCCCAAAAAGTTAAAAAACAAACCACTGGACTTTATTAAATGCAAAAACATCACCATCCCATATGTTGCTGGAGTCTCTGAAAAACTCCAGAGGATTTTCTCCAAACACAAAATCACAGAACATTTCAAACCAAACAAGAACCTTAAAAGGAGACTAGTGCATCCTAAAGATAAAACCCCCAGACCTAAGAGGAGTGGAGTGGTGTCTGCAGTGAGGAATGCTCAGATCTTTATATTGAAGAAACCAAATAACCTCTCCACAGACGCATGGCCCAACACAGAAGAGCGACATCCGCTGGACAAGACTCTGCGGTACATCTACACCTTATGGACAAAGGACATTCTTTTGAGGACCAGAATGTTCACATTCTGGACAAAGAAAATCGATGGTTTGAGAGGGGCGTGAAGGAAGCCATCTATGTTAAGAAAGAAAAAACAAACTTAAACAGAGGAGGTGGACTCAGGTTTCAGCTTTCAAAAACCTGCAATGGAGCAATTGAGTTGATCCCTTCCTGCTATCATTGCAGCAGCAATCCCTTTACAGGGGAACAGAAGACCTCGCCTATTCAGCCAGGCCAACAATTCCCTTTAGTGACCCCCCTTTCAGAGACATCGACAGGTATGGGGCATTGCAGGCTAACAAAAGAATTCCAAAGTGTCAGACCAGTCAGTTTCAATTTTCTGAACCAAAACAAGGCTTTGTTGGGCTACTGTATGAAGACTCAAACTCAACGCTATTTCTGACATTTTGAATTGGAAAAGCTTCCTGAATGAGAAACGAATCGTCTTTAAACTCGGAAACTAAGTCAATTGGATTTTTTTTTACTTTTCTGGAATGACCATGAACTGGATGACTGAGAATGTTCACCGGCTTTTGTTAGTCTGTTGTGGAGAGTGTGATCTCTTCCTCCATCATCTGTTGGAGTAACAGCATCAGAGCTAATGGGTGAAAAAGGCTCACATAGCTGAAAAAGAAAGCAAACCTCTCTAGAATAATTCACAAAGACTTTTTTATAAATTGAGGAACATTATGATAAACCGTGAGTATCCTCTATCAGAATGTTAAACACTAGCAGAGTGTCTTCATTCAGAGGCACCTACAGAACTGCTGTAATACCCAGTGATGGGCAGTAGCGCCGCTACATGTAGCGAAGCTATTAGTTTAACTACATTTTCCAGCAGCTTGACCGTAGCGTCGCTGCTTTATTTATCAAGTAACTTTCCTGTAGCGACGTTATTGTTTTGATCAAGTAGCGACGTAGCGTCCACAAACGCTACAAAATCCAGGGCATAACTAAGAAATGAAACCAGGTTTTCTATTTTGAAACAACAATCAGCCACAAGCTACTGTAAATAGCAGTTTCAGCTGATGCTCTTATATATGGCGTAGTAGCAAGGTAATACATAGTGAGGGTTAAACAAAGCACACTTTTCCCAGGCTGTGGATTCTATTGGCTGAAAGGTTGCTGGCTTAATGATCCAACTGCAATCTGAGAGAGAAAAAAAATCCGGCAGGAGAGCCTACGGGTTTGCAGTATCTGAGACTTTCGAACAGAGCGCCGGGTTTGTGCCGCGAGAAGGAGGCAAGCGAGAGGAGAAAATATCTGTGCAAGAAGCATTAAATCTGAGAGAAGAAAAAAGAAGAGAGAAGAGAAAATATTTGAGGGAGAGCATTTTTGAGTGTGAGCATTATAAGTTTTGAGTGCAAGAAGATGAAATTCTTTTCTCAAATTGAAATGATGTGCTCTTGCATTATGGCAGGATAATTCTCCCATATGTGCCACTAAGATACTCTTATTAGAGAGCAGTAGTGAAACTTCGATATTGTATTTCCATGGCCTAGTTTACCTGACAGGATTGCTCACTACACTGGACAAGTAGCTTGCCCAACACTGGTAATACAGACCACTACAGAAGATCATTTCTGCCTTCAGTTATCAACACCTACAAGATGTTGGCATAATAAGATGTTACATTTATTTTCCCTTTGGGATCAATAAAGTCTTTCTGAACTAAAGTTGAAATGTCAGCTCAAACCTTTCTCTTTTGTTTCTCTGTAGGTTTTTCTGAACAGTCCCAAACTGATTGAAGAGGAGAAAGCCAAAATGGCCACAAAGGAAAAAGCTTTAAAAGAAAAAGAAGCAAAGAAGCCTTCAAATAAATCGAACAATACAGTGAATGGCACAGGTGGAACGCCAATCCATGCCAACACTTTACAGGTGAATGCAGCCTGCAGGTGAACCCAGACTGCATCCAGATCAGGAACCCTATGAAATCATCACATTGAAATAAGTAGAATCAAGGATACAACAGTATTAGGTTGTATTTTATTATATACATTGTTTATCTTTGAAAAAATGTTTTTTTTTTTTTTTTTCTGTAATGCTATTCTATTTTTTAACAGGCACATTATTAATATAGCAATAAGTTGCAGTCACACAGGCTGATATGAGCCTGGGTGTCTACTTTAGTACCCAGCCTGCAGTCGGGTGTTTTACGGATATGCCAGAAATATGAGATGTGATATGGCATCACCTAAATGTATGCTTTGCACCAAATATTACAATATAATTGTAATCTGTTTTTCTTGTGTGCAAGCAAGGTGCAGGAGGCTTCTTTAGGCCAGCTGACCAAATGTGCTGAGCAATAAGGAGGGGAGGGTAGCACTCTGATTGGCTGTGCAGATTACTGAGTCAGTTTTCCTCTTTTAACAGGTGGTTGAAAATCGATGCAAGAAAGTTTGCACCTCCAAGTCGGACCTTCGCTCCAACGACTTCAGCATCGTGGGGTCTTTACCTCGAGACTTTGAGCTTTCTAACTTCGACTGCTACGGTAAACCTGTTGAAGTTAGCGGGCCGCTCAAGTCTCAGAACAAAGCCAACAAGAAACCCCCTCCGCCAAAACCTGTCATCCCTGCTGCCGCTAAGCGTGTCGACCTCTATGCAAGAGCTCTCTTCCCGTTCACCTTTCTCTTCTTCAATGTGGTTTATTGGTCGGTCTATCTGTGAAGGAGGAAGTACAGTCCAAATAAAATTATTTGTATCTTAATTAAAAACACTGTACTGACACTAATATCACATCTAATTGGTAAATGACAATGCAAATGAAAATTCTGAATTGTTTCCTGGTATTTCATATTACAGGTGATATTATAAGTCATACCTCCATGTAAAACCTGTAAAGTATCCTATTTTCTCCTGTAACTATAAATGAGCACAACCTGAGACCTAATAGTTGTTTAATTGGCCCTGCTTTCTGCCTGTAGAGGAAAAACCGTTGCATGTATGTTTCTGTGTTCGATAGCGCTATGTTTGGTGTAGCTTAAACCATGCTGCAGTCGGTTAAATCTGTTAAGAGTATGTTACGGCTGGTAGTTGTTTAGAAAAACTGTATGGGAGTCTCAGCTGGCCAAATAGATGCTTACATAATAAACACATTTAAAAATAATAATAAAATTTTATTTATGCTTATTATCCATCCATCCATCCATTTTCTGACACGCTTATTCCCAATTGGGGTGGCGAGGGGTGCTAAGTTCCTATCTCCAGCTGTCTACAGGCGAGAGGCGGGGTCCACCCTAGACAGGTCACCAGTCCATCGCCAGGGCAACACAGCGACAAACAGGACAAACAAGCATTCACACACACACACACACACCTAAGTTGAATTTAGAAGCCAATTAACCCTAACAGTCATGTTTTTGGACTCGGGGAGAAAGCCAGAGTACCCGGAGAGAACCCACGCATGCTCAGGGGAGAACATGCTAACTCGATGGAGAAAGATCCCAGGCCTGGAATCAAACCCACAACCTTCTTGCAACCTTCTTGCTGCAAGGCAGCAGTGCTACCCACTGAAATAACACCAGTTAGCCATGGAGGGTAATTTTTATATACAGTCTCAGGGCAAGTTAATTTTTTTAACAACTGGAAAATATTAAAACAACTGCAGTAGACAATAACAATAACAAGTGACATCATGTGAAGCAGGTAAAATGGAATAAACAGCACAGAAATTAACAAAGCAAACAGTTCAGAGATAAAAAGTTAATAATTTAAAAATAGAAAATGTATTATATGTACGTGACTGCAGGTCTGATTATCCAGGAGCCAGAGATGCATTGATCTCCTGAAAGAGGTGATAACTGGGTTAGCCCAGACTCTTCTGCCCAAAAGAGGTTATTTGTAAAAGGTATGACACAGTCTCCTCTGATTTTGGCTGCAGGTTTTCCTGCTTTTTTAAAAAGCTTGTAGTACGGCAGGCTTATTCTGAGTCATTTCTTTAGTTATGCTGCTATAGGCTTAGGCTGCTGGAAGACATAGAGACCACTTTTCATTTCTATGCATCACTCTGCTTCTCTTCAATTTTTTTTTTACTCCATTTTTTTCTGTTTATAGTAGCCTCATCTGATCTGGTTCTGTTTGGCTATGACTTCCTCCTGGGCTGCTGCCATCATCACCTTAGACTGTAGATGAAAGGTGGAGCCTGTTATTCAGTGGTAGTCCTGTTTTTCCACTAGACATATCTCTGGGCTCTGCTTCTACTGTAACTAACTGGATGTGCGCTTTGTTTTCCTCTTGGAATAAAAACTGATGTAGAGCTCATTCGCTAACCATTTCTTCCCTAGGCAGAACCCCCTTTGTAGCTAGTTTATCGTTTCCTTTTCTAACATAGAAATTTTTTATTGATATAGCTTCTTTGCTTCTTTTGTATATCTCCTTCTGTCTCCTTGAACCCCCAGTTGGCCTCGCCAGAAAGCCTTTACACTAGCGATGTTTGCTTCCAAATGTGATGAGAATTTTAAGCAAACTTTAAAATGTTGAAGAAAAGGAAAATGTGATATAGCCATGTTTTCATCTTCGGAGCAAATTAACCTGCGATGCAAAACATTGATGTTAAACTTGGCAACAATAGAGAAGCAAGAGGTAGCAAGCAAGAGCAAATGACAGATCATTAATTGACGTATACTTTAATGAATGTATTGCAATCAGGCAAGTTGCTCTTTATCATGCGTGCTAGTGTTAGTTATGGTACATAAATGATTCTAATGCTTGCATTTAAGACAAGGACAGTGCAGACAGTTGATCAGGTGAATGTTCACAATGTAAAGCTTATTTGAAAAACGAGTTTTCCTCTCCGCCTTAAGTACATTTTCTGTCAACTCAAAAACCATCTCAAACAAACATAAAAACCTTTTTGCTAAATAAGCTTTTTCCATCAATCTCCTCTAATGCAAGATGAAGTAGTCCGGCGGGTTTTAGAACCAGCGAGAAATAAAGCGTTTCTCTTCCCAAAACATTATGTGTTCAAAAGAGCGATATTTTTGCATCCCAAAAACATTGTAGTGGAAAAAGTCCTGCGTCGTTATCAATTGGTCCTATTTTCTCTCTGTTACGTATCAGTGTTGCGCGCCGTCATTCAGACAGCTAGGGCCTACTAACCTGACAACAGCCAGATGCATGTCTCCCTCCGCCCAGCTAGGAGCTGGGCGGGAGGGGCGACATACATCTGTTGTTGTTCTTCGCTGTCTGAATGACTGGCGGCGGACTGACACGAACAGAAAATAGGACCAATTGATAACGGCGTGCTTGACTTTTCACTATGAAACGAGTTAAAATATCACTGCTTTTGAACGCGTAACTGTTTTGGAGAAGACAACAGTTCCGCAGTTCCCGGGATACTAAACTAAAAACTACTTTTGCTAAATAAACTTTTTCCATCAATCTCCTCTAATGCAAGATGTCATCATGTGGTTTTAATAAAGGATAACAGAAACTTGTCTACTGAGGCCTGGTTCTTCTGGTGGTTGCTACCTGATGAAAGGAAGTTTTTCTTTCCACAGTCACTGCATGCATGCTCAGTGTAAAGGATTACTGTAGAGTCAATGACACAATGCAAGTGAATATCTACTGTCCTCTGCATGCTCACCCAGGAGGAGAGAATCCTGCAAAGTCAAGACTGGTTTTCCTCTGATAGAAAACTTTTGAACCTTTAATCTGACAGGGGTGATCTGGTAAAATTGTCTTTGTTCAGTGCCTAGAAGTTACCTGTTAATTGATGCTTCATAAATAAACAAAACAAAAACAGCTGCATAGAATGATGTCATTTCAGTCTTGCTAAGGCTCCTGTCACACCTTCTTGAATTAGCCAAGCGTATGCCCGGCGTCCCAGGATCTCCCTAAAAAGGCTGGGATGCATAGAACTTTCATAACAAGTCCAGAACTTTCCCAACAACAGCCTAACTTGTACATAGCATTCGTAATGCCCATGATATGATGCATAAGCCAGTGTCCTGAGGGGAAATAATGCATTGGGGTGCCCAGCATGCATAAAAGATGTCTTTAAATTACTCATTGTTAAGCGTAGCTGCTGTTTTACCGCCTGCCAAAAAAGGAATAAGAAAAATCCCCTATGATGGGGATGAAGTCTGGAAGGAGAACCGGCGGTTTCCTCCTGTGAACCCCAACACATACCAAAGCGCTGCCAATAAGCCAACTAGCAGGTATTGCCATTACTGACCAGTAGAAACACAGCTCTTTTTGTTTCTAAATATGACTTTTGTCCTCTGATAATCATTTGTGGGAAATTATTATTTCAGTCTATTTATGAGGGATGTTATATTTTGCTGTAGAAAGTTTCCTGAAGATAAAGAAATATAGAAATTTTCAAGGTCCTGCTTAGACATTAGTCCTCTAAGAGATGTTATTTAGGTGATAGAAGGCCAACTTTGTTCCTTTCTTTATGAACCTGTGAAGGTTCAGGTCTGGAGATCCATCACTATAACCAGCTTTAAAGCCTGGTTGGTGGTTTCTCGCTGGATTAACTGAAGCTGTGGGCTAACTTTTAAATGCTTTTCTCTGATACAAAAAATTATTCATTTTAGTTTTGTTTTTTTAAGTACATCAATAGATTGTTTTCTTCTATATATTTACCCAGAGCTAGAATAGTTAAAGCATCATTATGGTAACAGGCCTCCAATCCTTACAGAACGCAACACATGCACAGAGCCAATTTAAGGGAATTTGGAGAGACCAATTAACCTAGGATGCATTGTTTTTTGGATCCCAGAGAACCTATGGTATGTATCTATCAACAGAATATGCAAACATAACGAAAGCCCTCTGGCTGAGAATTCAACTCAGCAGCTTTTTATTGCAAGGTAACAGTTCTAACCACTTGCATCATCATGGTGGCAATTTTTTCATCAGGGTTTCAGATTCATACATGTCATGGTTAGAGAACTGGGGATTAAGTAATAGAATTACAGTGGCTGTGGTTATTGAAATCTCAATCTCTAACGTTCTGCTCTCTCTGCTTTTTCTCATAGTAGCTTCATCTGGTCTGTTCCTGTTTGGCTGTGACTCCATCCTGGAGAAATATCAGCTGTGCTGCTGCCATCAACACCTTTGTTTCTAGATGTTGGAGATCGGCCTGTTTTCCAGTGTAGTCCTGTTTCTCTGACTGTGACTAACTGGATGTGCTCTCTTCATCCTCTGACATGGGAGCTGGCTCGGGCTCGTCTGCCTGGCTGTGTGTTTCCTGGAGGGCCGCCTGTGGGAGCTGGTTGACAGTTGCCTTTTTATATCTATGCTTCTTTTCTATGTCTCTGCTTCTGTCTTGAACCCCAGTGGAAGCCTCAGCAGCAGATGGACGGCTCACACTGAGCCTGGTTCTGCTGGAGGTTTCTTCCTGTTAAAGGGATTTTTTCCTTTCCACTGTCGCTACAAGTAGCCTTAGTGTGAGGATTGCTGAAGAGTCCAATGAGTTGATGCAATCAACTGGTTTTCCTTAGATGTAATATTTGACTGTATGATGTGGTTGAATTGTCTCTTTAAATTCCCTTGAGATTAAATGAGTTATGAATTGGTGCTATAGAAATAAACTGAATTGAACTGAATATAAATGACATTAGAAATCAAAATCAAGCTCAGAAAAAACCAATACATCTGGTGTCGCATTTCCCTCAGTAACAATAAAATATCTTTGGCTACAATGGACTTATTTCTCGCTTTTTAACAAACCACATGGTAGAGTTAAAGCTCTGAGTGGCTGAGAAGAAAAGAGAAGAAAATAAGCAGAATGCTTGTTTTAAGTAGTTTAAATTCTTTACATTATATCTATCAACTCTTCTACACCTATTTAATCCTTTCAGTCTCAGGGATCTGGACCCTATCTAAAGTCAACTGGAGACAGGAGGGCTTCACCAGGACAACATACACTTTTAGGTATCTATCACTGGACTCCATTACTTATTTTTTCTTCCCATGACTTCTGACTTCTACAAATTACAACATGGAGATTCACACAATTTGCTGTACTTTCTATTTCTTACATTTTTAAAACAAGCTTTTTTTTGCTCTTAAAATAAGATAATTAGATAATATGCACCTGAAATAAGACAATACAATTGTTTGTTTGATTAGCAAAATGTCTCACTATTTTTAGAAAAAAATGACTTATGTAGATTAAAATTGTTCGCAGTGAAAGCAAACACTACAAAAAAATGAAATCAAAATAATTCCTTTTTTCTTACAATAGGGGCATTTTTCTTGAATTGAGGAGATAAGTGAGATTTTTTTACATTTAAAATAAGAAAAAACAACTGCACTGTCTTATTTCAAGTGCATAATATCTATCTTGTTTGAAGAGTAAAAAATACTCATTCCATTGGCAGACACAGAACTGTCTTATTGCCAAAAGCTGCACCACTTTGAACACTTGTTATAATCCACACAGATCTGTTCTACTTGATTATAACTTCCCCCTGGGAGTGGTGCCCCTTCCATAAACACTTAATAAATCCTCTTTGAGCAAAACATCCAGCCTGCTAAAATCTCCCAATGATTTTAGCAGGCTCATAAAGAAATCCAAATCTTTCTTTATGAGCTAATGTGTCATTGCTCTGATAGTCTGATGAAACCTACTGAAACATTTGGCCTCAGTACCAAAAGGCAATAGTGTCTGACACAAAAACAACACGACACATCAGCCAAAGAGCGTCATAGCCTCAGTGAGATGTGGCGTTGGTAGCATTATATGAACAGTTCACTGCGAAAACCATCAAGAAATAAGTCCAAAATTCTTAAATGAATTGTGTTTAGTCCTAATATGAGAGGGTAAATAACATGATTTGCAAATTAAATGAGTATTTTTACCCTTAAAAGAAGATAATATGCACTTGAAATAAGACAATGAAACTCTTTTTTCTTATTTAAATGTAAATTTTGTTGTTCTATTGGCAAAGTGTCTCACTTACCTCAATTCAGCGAAAAAATACACACATTTTAAGAAAAAAAAAATGACTTATTTAGATTTACATTTTTCTAGCGTTCTGATTACCGCTTTGGAGCCCAGGCCTTCAGGGGTCCGTTAGAAAGCTGCAAAAACTATCTAGAAATAAGTAAAAGATTCTTAAATTAAGTGTATTTACCCTTAATTTGAGTAGGTAAATAAGATGATTTGACTTTTTTTTACTTTTTTACTCTTTAAATAAGATAGATAATATGCACTTGAAATAAGACAATTCCATTGGAAAAGCGTGTCACTTCCTCAATTCAAGACATATGGACTAATTTTAAGAAAAAGATGACTTATTTAGATCTCAGTTTCTTGCAATGAAAGCTGTAACAATCCGGTTTTTATTTTGTTTTCTTCGTTTTTCCAAAGTTTGTAACTAAACATCAAAACTAACAAAGATCTGAGTTTCACAAGAAATAAATTAATTTTGAATGGCCAAAGCTGCGCTCTCAGAAAATCAACTGTGGTGGACTGTAGGCCAGATGTTCCCTCAGTCCGATAGATGTAGAAAGTCTGTGCAATGAATGACAGACTATTTGAATAAATAAATGAAAATGTGTCCTTCCTCATCAGGAGGAACTAATACTTTTAATCTATACTAACCTAAATAGGCTCATATTTTGAAACTAATCACTTGATTCACTAAAACCTCTTAACTACTGCTGCATTTTTTAGGTTAAAAACACAGAATCCTTGGATTTTAACATATAACTGATCAGCTTAGATGATTCAAACTGAAGTTTAATTTATAAAATAACGTAAAAACATATTTAATTTCTTCCTTATTCGTCAAAGGGAGGAGAAAAGAAAATGTCAAGTCTAGAGAAGAAACCAGTGTACCATAAAAACCTGAGGCAAATACTCCATCTATCATGACTTTAGGGCTTTCTGGAGATGTCACATTAGATGCGGTTGGACAAACAGATAACCTGGGGTTGCCTTAAAAAGAAAGTTGTATTTTCCATCTTAGACCATTTAAAATGCCATTGAACACAACCACTGAATTCAGTTTAGTTTTGCTGCTCATTTACAATGAATGTGGCTTAAAGGCCCCTGATGAGGCTCATTTAGCTTACAGTACATACAGAAATTCATAGAAACATCATTCTAATCATACCAAAAATTACAAATCAGAAACATAGACATTTAATGTTTCAGACACATAGATTTAATCAAGTCTTACCTCGATCAAATCGCTGAGGGTCAGGGCTTCATAACAGACATTGAGGTTTAGGTTTTCTACCTGACAGGTGATGTAATTCAATCTAACTGTGAATTTTATTTGCCTATAATGTCTATTGTACTTTAGAAACAATGAATTGTTCTTCCCCCTTAGTAGAGATGGCTAGTTTGTTAATAGCTGGTATTTTTCACAGAAGTGCCATCAACACCTTTTGTTTATAGATGTTGGAGCTCGACCTGAAAAACAGTGTAGTCCTGTTTCTCTGACTGTGACTAACTGGATGTGCTCTTCTTCCATCCTCCTGACTGTGGGAGGCTGGCTCGGAGCTCGTCTGCCTGGCTGCGTGTTTCCTGGACGGGGCGCCAGTGGAGCTGGTTGACAGTTGCATTTTGTGTCTCAGCTGCTTTTCTTGTCTGCTTTTCTGTCTCCTTGAACTCCCCAGTGGGCCTCAGCAGATGTCTGCCTGCTCACACTGAGCCTGGGTTCTACTGGAGGTTTCTTCCTGTTCAAAAGGGAGTTTTTCCTCTCCACTGTCACTACAAGCATGCTTGTAGTGTGAGGGATTGCTGTATAGTCAATGAGTCGATGCAATCAACTGGTTTTCCTTAAATAGAAAACTTTGAATTAATCTGATTGAAAAATTTGACTGTATGATGTGGCTGAATTGTATCTGTAAAGTGCCTTGAGATGACGTGTTATGAATTGGTGCTATAGAAATAAACTCAATTAAAATTAATTGAAAATGAATGGCATTAGAAATTCAAATCAAGCTCCATAAAAGAAAAAGCAATACATCTGGTGTCGCTTTTCCCTCAGTAACGATCAAATATCTTTCCTCACTTTTTAACAAACCACATAGTTGAGTTAGTTTTCTTCTCAGCTGTTCAAAGGGCTGAGGGTCATATTAACGGTGATGGCTAATCGCGAGAAAGACTCACCAGGAAAGAAAAGACAATTAGAAGAAATTTGGGTGATACAATTACTTTGTCTTTGGCTATCAGACCTCAGAGACAGGAAACATAGCGCTTAATTTTTGATAGATATGCATAAAGCAGGGTAGGAGAACAGGGATGTTCCCCAGGTCTGAAAACTGCTGGTGGAGTGGAGATAGATGAGGATAGTCAGTCTGTAGACTGCTGGTTAGAGAGGCGGTCTGCTTAGATTTATGGATAGATCAAGTGGACTGTGTGAGCTGATACTGGAGCTTCATGGACCTGGAGAGATGGAAGACCTCCTCCATAACACAGGTTGAGAACCTGTCCATGATGATGAGCCAAGCATGAAACCTCTGGCAGAACCAGACTCGACATGGCAGTCTTCTACCGGACAGGTTGAAATGAGACGCAGAATGCAGTAAAAGCCCAGGAGGAATGAAACTGATGGATTTAAGCTATGATGGTGGGAGTGAGGGGCTGGATGGTGGGTTGAAACTGTGTCATCTGAATGAAGTCACCCAGCGCAACCACCGCCTGCGCACAGGAGCAGATGAGTTGCAGATCGGAGGCCTTTTAAGATGAACTTTGGATGCTGATTGGCTTTCGAGGAGGCATGGTTCAAAGCTGATTGGCTCAAAGTGTTGTAGGCAAATGAAGGCGAATAATCAGTTTATTCAATTGAACTTCCGTCTAGGCTCCATGTAAAAGAGAAGAAAATAAGCAAAAACCTTGTTTTAAGAAGTTTGAATTCTTTACATTATATCAACCAACTCTTCTACACCTATTTAATCCTTTCAGTCTCAGGGATCTGGACCCTAAAGTCAACTGGAGACAGGAGGGCTTCACCAGGACAACATGTCAGTCTATCACTGGGGAAAACAGGGGCTGGACATCCATGAACAAACACACACACAGCTAAAAATGCAGAACATGGAGATTCAACACTGGAAAAATATCTTGGTATTAGTAAAAATGTCTTGAATTAAGTGCTTTTACCCTTAATTTAAATCAAATTGTTGTGAGATGAGTATTTATACTCTCCTCCTTATATAGAAAACTTTGAACCAATCTGACTGGATGATCTGGTTGAACTGTAAAGTGTGTTGAGATGACATGTATTGTGAATTAGCGCTATAGAAATAAACTGAATTGAGTTGAATAGAATTCATATCAGCAGAATCTGATCTTCTTATTTAGCTCTGTTTTCAGAGAGACGTTGTTTTACAATCTACTTGGGTTGAAATGTCCTCCTGTTAGAGACGCCTGCTTTGTTTCTTAGCCCACACTGGATGAGCTTCTGTTTTACCTGAACTGCTGTGTTTATCATAGTATTTCTTTTATCTTGCCTCGTCTAAGAATGACCTTCACAGATAAAGGAGGTAAGAGAGCAGGAGGGTGGTGGTCAAGTTCATTTTCCTTTCAATATGAGGAATGGACTTCAAGACATGTCAGTAAATGGATGAGTAACAGGGTGGCGGAGCTTAAGTATCCAGGATCAATCAGAAGAAAGTGAAGGGGAGGGGCTTACAGAGAGGGGTGGATGGAGGCCAGTGATGGTGTGATTTATGAAGACTCCTTGAAACAGTGAAACAGAGGGGAAGTGAGATCTGCCATGAGGGATGGTGTGAAGACATTGGCACTAATGGAAGAAGAAGAAAAACCTGAGATGGCTTGAATAAGAGCAGCAGAGGAGCAGCGGACACGGTGGACAGGAATGTTAAATACAGAGCTGCCACCGAGAGCGAAAACTACAGAACGTTCATGGATGATTTATAGAAGGTTTGTGTAACAGAGGAGGATGCCGGGGACAGGGTGAGGTGGAGGCAGACGATTGCCATGGCAACCCCTAAAGGGAGCAACTGGGAGAAGAAATAAAAGATTGCCTCTTTTCATGATTCATTTGATGGGTGTCAGTGCGCAGTAAATCCAAACTCTATTCTAAATAGCAGGCATTTCAGAGCTGTCCTGCATACGCAGGGCGCAGGAGTCTGTGGGGGGGATTATTGAACAAGATTTCAAATCTGGCTTCTGCTGACGGAAGAAAGAGGCAGAAAAAAAGAACAGGAGGCGTAACAGATGAGATGAGCAGGAGGCCCCCTGTGAAGATGGAGGTGATAAATTCTGTTGCTCCACACAGCTTTATGAGGATTCACCTTTATGTGACTGATGAGACATTAGCCAAAACTTAAACACACAAATCCTTAAATTCAAATATGTTTCATATCCACACAATTTTTCACTTGCAGAGCGTGCACGTGGAGAAATGGGCTCGTGCACACTCTTGCACACGCATTTTTTTTAGTGGAGAGGGTGGGTCTATTTTTGGAGATATTTTCAGCATTTTAATATGATACTTAACTGAGCTGTGTGATGCAGTTTGAGATACTTAGTTTGTTTCTTCTCTGACCAGACTCCTCTCTGAGGCGTCTGCATTGACCTGGTCTGATTGACTGTCCCATGAGACCCAGCTGTTTATGAGCACTGGAGGTAATCTGACCTGCTCCCTCAGTATGGGTGCATATTTAATCCCAGCCTCTTCTGCTGCATCTTGGAGATGTTCACAATTTCATGGGTGCTGGAGGACGGAGATTTGCAGGTGACTTTGTTTGTTTTAACTGCTGGGAACATGCTTCTATAGGGCTCTGAATCAGGTTGGCTTTTTAGTTCAGGCTTCTGCTTCTCCTTTGTTTACAGTTAGCTCAGTTTGTGCTAACGCTTTTGGTTTAAATACAGAATCAAAACAAGAGATTTTTTTTTAAATGCAAAAGAATCAATGCTGCACAGACTGAGAGGGTTAAAATCCAGTATGGACTACAATTCAATTCCATTCATTAATACTTTATTAAGGGAAATGCTTTGGAGAGAAGTTCTTGATAAGTTACTCATAGGTTTTGATAAGCTAGATGCCACGACTGATTAGTAACTGACACTTAACAAATGTCAACCATCCGATAATTTACCTTTAAGTTATACTCCACAAATTACAAACACTGGCATACGACATATATGATGACGTGTTCCAGCGTGTTTCAGTGTGTTTCAGTGTGTTTCAGCGTGCTCATAAGTTATACAAAACATAACCATAACTTATCCAACATATTTCAGTGTTCTTGCCAGATTTTTCGTACTAGCAGGGTCTGATCATTCATCCAGAGAGGTAAACGTTCAAACCAAACATCGGATTGAATTAAAAATAAGATTAAAGTGACCCTGAACGCAGCACGGTTGTTGGTTTTAAACACACTGGTTCTCAGAAACAAACATATACTGAATATTATTCCTTCCCAGAATACATCGGGTTAATAAAGAGAGGGCAGAGCAGTCATGAGGGGAAATACAGCTTGGTAATATCAGAGGTAAGAAAAAAAAAGGGTTTAGATAAAAAATGATGGGTGTTCGCCCATTAAGCGCAGGATGTGAGTGGGCTCTTGGATGAAAGTTATCATTTAATGAATTAATCTAAAATTTATTGATCTTATCGATCTAATCATGATTCATTGATAGGAGGACACTTTCTTAAAAACCTCTTCCATCAAGAGGATTTTTATGTGACATCAAAGGTTGAAGTTTTTTTTTGTTTTGTTTTTTACCATAAGGAAGTTAAACAAAAAAAGTTTTGCATCATTACTGTATATAAAAAAAACAAAAAAAGAAATATATTCTGACACATTATTAAATGTAATTGTAAGATATAAGAAATCAGGAACCTATATCTGAATAAAAAAGGGAAGGCAGCACATGTTTTCTAACGAACAGAGATGTAAACATATAATTTAGAGATGCAGTATGTCGCTCTGAGTTACAGTCAGGCTATTAGTTACCTTTTTTCCATATAAGGGGCCCTCACTGTGATATGACTCTCTGTGTGATCCAATAATCAGGGGGGAGATGTTTTGTTGCTCTCTGGTTCTGGTTGGAATGTTAAAACTCGACCCCATGAAGTGAATAAATTCAATTCAGTTTATTTCTATAGTGTCAATTCACAACATCATGTCATCTCAAGGCACTTTACAGTTCGCCAGATCATCCAGTTAAATTGAGTCTAACTTTTTTCTAGGAAAACCAGCTGATTGCATTGACTCACTGACCCAAATGCAATCCCTCACACTAAGCATGCTTAGTAGCAACAGTGGGGAGGAAATACTTCCTTTTAACAGAAGGAAACCTCCAGCAGAACCAGGGCTCAGTGTGAGCGTGCCATCTGCTGAGGCCTAATTGGGGTTCACAGGAGACAGAAGCAATCGCCTACAAGCATGCTTAGTGTGAGGGATTGCATTCAGGTCATTGAGTCGATGCGTATCAACTGGTTTTCCTTAGATAGAAAACTTTGAATCAATCTGACTGGATGATGATGGTGAATTGATAAAGTGCCTTGAGATGACATATGTGTTGTGAATTGGTGCTATAGAAATAAACTGAATTGAAACAAAATTATATGCACATCAATATATTGACATTAAAGTTTATATATACAGGATTCATGCTCTTTTCAGAACTAGATTTTTTTTTATTATATGAGGTAAAGAGAAAACTATGTCTCAGCAAGTCATCTAGGAATCTTCAGTGAAATCAAAGATAAATTACTACTTAAATAATAACTTAAAATCAATTTAATGTAGATATTAGTATTTTATGCAGAGCATTTTTTTGTAAAAGTAGGTAAGTAATGAGAATGGAGAAGATGTTCGCCCCAGAAATGTTGTCCTCTACACCTTGAATTACCTCATCACAGCTGTTTGCAGCATTTGTAGAGTTTGTCTTTTATTTAGAAAATAGTCTGAAACTTGAGGTCGTTCCAGTAGGAACAGTGTAGATTAACTCTGAGTTTCTGGTGCCTTTCCGCTTTCGGCCACCCCTCAGTATACATTGGTTATTGCCTGGACACCCTTATACAGATTTTTTGGTTACGCCTCTGGGCTGAGCCCCCGCGTGTCCGCATCCTGGAGACGCCTCTGGCCGGCAGGGAGCGCGCAGGTGGAACAGGTCTTTATCTAAAGATGATATTAGAGAGTTTCTGAAACACCTGGAGACTCCAGGAACACCGCGTCCCTCAGCACAGCCTCACTCAGGCTACCTGACCGCCTTCATCTGCTGGAGCTCCGGCTGTCGGCTGCTCTCGGTTTGCGCTCGTGCTTCATCGACGATTCAAGGCGCGCGCCAGCAAGAAGAGGCAGAGGCGGCACGCGCATCCCCGGATCCAGATCAGAGCATCTGCAGTGGCCGAGCCGTCCGTCAGCAGAGCCGGACCCGCACCATGATCCCGCACCGCGTCTGATGGCGGCGATGCTTTGGTGAACAGATGCGCAGATCAGCGTGGCATCGCGTGAGGAGCCCGGACACCATGGAGCTGCTCCTTGTGATGACTCTCTTATTCCAGCAGGCTTTCTGCGGCTCTCCCAGCGTTCAGATCGGTAGGATCTGGCTTTCTGGCGTCTCGCCATCAGGTTTAGCGTTTGCTGCTCCTCCATGCATCTTAATGAGCCGCCTCCTCTGCATGCTCTCCTCTCCTTCCCATTCATCGCTCGCCCACTGTGGGCCTCTCTCCTGCCTGCCCTGATGCTGCTGTGGGGAAGGAGAGGCCTGACAGCCGCTCGGTCGACGCAGTCTGTGGTTTGTTCAAAATATTTGGAGATTTTCTCTCATTATCGCATCAGCATCACTGAGGGCGCCTGATGCTGAACACAAAAACACCCGATGGATGCTGAGCTTTATTTAACATCTTCTTAGACTTCAGAGGGTGTCCCCAATTATATATATATATATATATATATATATATATATA
>JAGKQL010000001.1:47372527-47395126 GCA_018398635.1 Cyprinodon brontotheroides | reverse complement strand
ATACTGCAAAAGATTGAAATCTGAATAAGTCTTTGTTCTTGATTTCAGAATGTAATACTAATGGAAAGACAATTTACAGTTAAAATAGTGCATATTGTCTGAGTATCTTTATTTAGGTGTGCTTCTCTTGCCTCTCATTTGCATACTAAGAGTGGTTAAGGAATGGAGACCTTGATTTTCACTTATTTTCTAGATCATTTTTTGCAGTACATATGTATATGTTCCCATAACTAAATTCAATGTTATTCCTTTGTTGATTTATGTGATTTATTTTTTTTTTGATTCACCTTAATTGCTTATGATGTATTTCGTTATTATTTTCCTGTTTTTTTTCCTCATTGCTAGTGGAGCTACATTCATCCTCCACCCCCCCACACTTTCAGCTAATCATGTTCGATCAGAAGTTTTCTGCCTGCTTTTTATTAATAGTGTGTATTTAAAGATCACAGAGCTGATCAATGTCAAAATGGACATTCATGGATATTTCTGATGAAACCTTTGGTGTTCCGTCAGATTGGGTAATTCTGACTGCATTAATGTTTTCTCCACACATTTGATGAGAATATGAGCTTAAGAGAATGTAATGATTGTTTAAAAAGAGCTTTTAGTAAATGCTAAAGTGATATAAAATGTTTTATAACTTTTTTGGTATTGTTGTGGTCAGTCGTTTTTGAGGTTTTCTTGTAAATCGATTGTTGGATATGTTTGAATTTGTCCTTGTTTATTGATTTATTGCATGATCCAAATATTGCCCAGAACAGACATAGGTACAAGCTAATCTCTCAGCCTAGTTTCCATGTTGTTGCATTATATTCATAAAATCAGAAACAGAATTATTGAACTCTTTGCTGTGTGGATCTTAACTGTACAGCGTTTATAGTTCATAGCTGCTGTCTGTCACCTTTATTTGAACATTTGCTCTTCTTCTCACTTGCTGTTGGATCCCTAATTTTCCTTTGAAAATGCAGACTTCTGGGATATAGGCTATAGAAAATTACTCAATGCTTTGTTAATTACGTCTGTTCAGTTTCCTGTTAATACCAACAGTGAATCAGCCAATCACATGAAGCCAGCTCAGTGAATTCAGGCATGCTGTGCTGAAGATACTTGCTTAGGTTGAAGGCATCAGATGGAGGCAGGAGGAGGATGTCAGTGGATAATTGTTGGTGTCAGATGATGTTGTCTGAGTATTTTAGAAGCTGCTGATTCAGTGGGATTTAGAGGCAATCAAATTCAAACTCTCAGGCGGCTGGTGGTGGTGGTGATGCTCTGATAGGGAAGATTATCGTAGCACAGTGTTCGCTCTTAAGGGCGGTTAAGGATGGTCTGAATACCAAAACATACTTAAGAACTGTGGTTTTCCATGTTGATCCCTATGAGAGCAAAGAATACCCATCTCTGATGACCAAATAGTTCATAACTTTGAATGCATTTCAAACTGGTTTCCTCAGTGAGCTCAGTGTACTCCAGTCCACAGTGAGCAGGTTTTGGATGTGATTGAGCTGAAGATTCACATCATGGAAGTATAGATGGGCACCGTAATGCTATCATGGACCTAACAGTCTGAAGGAATGAGTCAGAAGCTGTTAAAATTATGATAGAAAGAAGCAGGCACTTCTTGAGAGAAAGAAGGTGTTACCCAGTATCCAACAAAATGTCCAATATCATCTAAACATTGACTCTACAATCTCAGGTCTAAGCATTGCCTTTTCTATTGTTTTAAAGTCGTAGGAAAGTCATATTTAAATTTCAAATAATTCTGGCTTAAACATGTATATAAATGTACTCTTTATCAGACCATATTGTCCCAAAAGTTAGAAAATTTCTATTTAAAAAAAATCCTGTCTTAAAATCTTTGGGGTTTTTCCGTTATCTTCTGCAGGCCAGTTAGTTCTTACCGCCATTCTGAACACCTAAATTCGACCAATCATATATCAATATCATCTGTCAAACAAATATTTTTGGTCATAGCATCTTGATTCACATGTCACAGCATGTTTCCCACTCGGGAGAATTCGGAACTGCAACAGTTGGAACTGCTGCTTCCCTATGACTTTAGGCTTTTAGATCCTTTGTTGGGATGTGATGGTGGATAGTTTTTTTGGTGGTAGCATCTCCAGGTCCTGGTTCATTTAGAAGGAGCAATATGGGCATTATACCACTAATGGCAACGTTTTGGTGACATGAGGCTCATGCACTGCCATGGTTTGGTAATGGAAGACATTAAAGCTGGACACCCCACATGGTCCTCATGCCTTAGCTATGATCCCATTTCTATCCACTATCAGGGATAAAGTTAAGTACCAGGTATATCTTTAATTCTAACATTCATTCTACAACCAAAAGGATCTGAATTTAATCGCTTTATTGTCCAAGCCTTAGAACAGAACTCCAAACTGCAGAGATGAACGCACACCTCCAAATTGCACCAAAACTCAGCTGAATGCTAAGAAACCAAGGAAAAATATAAATTTTCAGGTTTTCTCTTGAGCCCTAAAAGTTAAAATCCCATTTACTGATTAGGAAGAAAATAAATAACTGCAGTGAGTCAAACTGGCTTCTAATATTATTTTATATCGCTGAGCAGTCATTTCAGTCTCAGAAATGACTGCTTCATAAACGAATCATGTTATGGAGGTGGTTTAGCAACAGTTGAGGGAGTCCTTCCCTGAGTCATCTTTGACATTGTTGAAGATTCAATTCAGCTTGTAGAGACAGTGGAGAGGAAGAACTCCCTTTTAACAGGAAGAAACCTCCAGCAGAACCAGACTCAGAGTGATCAGCCATCTGAGGCCGACTGGGGTTCAAGGAGATAGAAGTACAAATACAAAAAGAAGAATATACCTTTTATTCTGACATTTTTTTCTACAACCAGAATGCTCTGAATTGAATTACTTTATTGTTCCAACCCTTAGAACAGAACTCCAAACTGCAGAGATGAATGCACACCTCCAAATTGCACCAAATGAAAAAAGAACGAGCCAAAACTTACATTTTCAAGTTATCTCTTGAGAACTAAAAGTAAATATCCCATTAACTGATGTTGGGGAAGATAAATAACTGCAGTGACTCAAACTGGCTTCTAATATTATTTTGTATCACTCAGCTCAAGCAGTCATTTCAGTTTCAGAAATGACTGCTTGATAAACTCCTGATGATCAGCACGCAGAGACTGGTTTAGCAACACGTAGATACGTTTGGAGTTTAGTGTGGATGATTACACATGACTGGATGTTCAACAGTAACCCCACAGAGCACTGGACCCAGGTTTAACTCTGCTCAGCTGACACGCTCGGCTGCCTCCTCCACATCCGTGCATAAACTGATGAAGCTGATGAGGTGATGATATTTCTTCCTCCAAAGCAGGGCACTAATTTAGAGAAATCCAGGAGAATCGACGAGGAATGGAATATCCCAGTGGAGGTGAAAGCGGCTACATCACTATTAAAAATGATCTAAAGGGTTGTGAAGTTCATAGCGAGCTTAACTCTGACTCTCTGTGATGAAATTGCTTATTTTTTGTACCAACCTCGCTCAGGCGCACATTCAAGCAGTAAACATCTGACATTAAGCTGTTCAGCAGAGAGGTGCAGCACAGCTTCTCCTCTTTGAAACTGAATTACTTGGACAAACAGCTTCAAACCCAGATTTCATGAAGGGTTCTCTCTGTTCTGGGTTTTAGTTGTTAGTCAGAGGGAATGTGATGCAAGAAGAAAAGCAATAGTTGCTTTTAGGATGGGATCCAGCTCTCTCCTCAATATAAATCTGTTTATAAAACCAAATCCAAATGAAAACCTTCTATTTCTCAGTTCTTTTGATGCCTCTATTTCTCAGTTCCTAGAGCTACTAAGCACTGTGTAGTGTGGTCACACAGCTCATTTCATTTTCAGTGAAGGCCAGAATATTTGCTTACGCACAAAAAAATACAGTAGCAGAATTGATCAAGGTGTACTATTCCTTTAAGCTACGTTCAATAATGACGCTTATAATCATTAAAGCTTGGAAAAGCATCTACAAACCTACAGCGCAAAGGTGTAGAGCAGAGGTCACAGATCAGATCAGTGGATTATGATGATTGCAGTTCAGCAAAAGCCTGTTAATCAACTATCAATGGAAATCAATGTAACTGTAATAAAGAGTCCAGCATAGAATCTATCTGAATGTTTAATTTCTGTTTAATTGCACAACAGGAAATACCTACATTTATTAGCCTTGGCAAATTTTGAATGGAAAATATTTCTACTTGACTAAAAGGTGGGTGTCATTCTCAGATATTGTGACTCATATGCTATTAGGGATGGCCAAGCTCCCAAAAACTAAGGTCAAATATTTTTTTCCCCCCAAAATAAAAAATCTTGCCATGGAGGGTTCTCTTAAAGGTTAATAAAATGTTGAAATGTTATACATTTGGAGAAAAATCTGTTTTTATTTACATTTGATCAAAAACTACCTTCCATTCCTCCTCAATCAGTGGAACATCCAAGCAGTCGATCTCGTCCTCTTATTCCTGATCAGCTTTTAGCATATTTTTCTTCTAGCAGGCAGCAATCAAGCATTTTACCCACAGAAAGTTTAGACAGAATATGAGATTTACCAACATATTCAAATAAAACATCGATTTCTGTCTTTCTATTTGTGGTTCAAACAAAACTGTTCCCTACTGAGACACACCTGTGTTGTTCCTTGGAATGATGAGCCCTTAAAGAGCATCCAGGTTCTGCTTTCAGTGGGTCGCCCAGTGGCCCCCTTTGTTCAGCTTGGTGTCCTCCTCTGTCTGGATCGTCTGTCTCTGTGGTTGTAGAGGAGCTTCTACTTCCTCCGCTGGTTACAGCAGTGTCACCATGGATATACGGGATGTGGTCCTGCAGAGATCTCTGTGAAGAAGATCAGTCGTTGTCTCTACCCTGCAGGGCTAAAGCCTGGTTTATACTCAGAAACCAGGTCGTCATACACTCTGGTGCACCTCTCTAAAATTGTAGGTGACTGCAGACAGTGCCACAGATAGGCAGGAGAGAAAGGAGACATCTGATTGGTCAAGTCTACATCCGCTCTACACTATGCGTTTTTGGTACCTAATGGCAGAAACTGTAGCTGTAGTGCCATCAACAATGCCTGGCACACCTCAGACACTATCCCAGACACCGTGCAGGACGCTAGTTTGTATTTCTGTGCGACGGTCTGTTGGTTTGCACAGGAAGCCAAAACACGCTACGCCACGGCCAGTCTTTGTGGGAACACTCATGTGTGAACTCTGTGTCATCTGGCGTTGGATGAAGGGTTGTAGACGGCGAATAGGTCAAACCAACAAAAGGACACCCACAATCCTAGCTAGTTCCTGATTGTCCCTCTCACGTTGTGGCGTGGAATAACAGCGCAGCCCACGCTTCAATATTTGGCATAAATGTCTGCGTCATACCTGCAACAAGCTAACTGTGACACACTGCTGCGGGAGGATAACTGGCCCTTTATATGTGATGAATTATGGAGCTGGATAATGATGCTCACTCATGTTAGGAGCACCTCTTAGCGTGTTCTGGCTGCTTTGCTCTAAAACTCTTCCGTTGTATAATTCACCATTGTTAGTTTTTCTCTACAAGTTTGTTGGATTGTTAACACTGATTCCTTGTCTAACAACGGCGTTCCCAGCAGACAGTGCTGCACTGAATGGTATCATTGTGGATGTTATCGACTTCTCCTGTTCAAATTTCAAACTTGACACTATAGCTTGTGGGTTACTTCAACTGTACTCATTATTTCACCCTCAATTGTGCCAAAATCATTTTGAAGGCTTTTTTCAACATCTGCTTGATCAGGTTTTGTATTTTTCCTGATGTGTTTGAGGTTCTGCCAGTTTTTGCTCTTTGAATATCTCAACATCATTTGGAGAAAAATAGGACAGTCTTAGTTGATTGCATTAACTCATTTACTCAAAGGGCATAATTCCTATACACCAAAACATGAGTTGTAGCCGCTGAAAGTGGAGAGGAAAAAAACTCCTTTTGAACGGGAAGAAACCTCCTTAGGAGACCGAACTAGGCTCAGTGTGAGCCGCCATCTGCTGAGGCCATCTGGGGTTCAAGGGAGACAGAAGCAGACATAGAAAAAGAAGCATAGATACAAAATGAAAATGTAAAAAGAAACGAACACACAGCCAGGCAGACAGGCTCTGAGCCAGCTCCCCATGTTGGAGGGATGAAGAGAGCACATCCAGTTGGGGTCACAGTCAGAGAGAAACAGGTACTTACACTGGAAAACAGGAGAGATCTAGATGTTTCTTCTTTCAAGGATGGAATCAGAGCCAAACAGGAATTTGTAGACCAAGGAATGAAGCTACTGTGATGATAAAAAACGAGGAGAGCAGCAACGCATTTAGAGATTGAACTAACAGATTCTGCACGAGCGAAGAGAATAGAGATAGAATGATGAAAAGGAGTCTATTTGTTAAACAGTTCAACTAAAACATATTTTCTTTAGTCCAACTGTTTTTAATATTCTTTTGTTTCTGCATTTTTTATTTTTTATGTATTTTTTATGTTTTCCCTACTTGCTTTGATTCTGTTTTATCTTCCTGTATTTTAATCATGTAAAAGCACTATGCATTGTCTTTGTACTGAATTATGCTATACAAATAAATTTGCCTTAAGTTCCTTGCCTTGCCTATGTCCTCCAATAGTTCAAGCCTATAGCAGCACAAATGCAGAACATTATCTCAGGATAACCTGAGTATTTTGGATGAGGTATAAGAAAGAGAGAGCCAAGGAGGAGCATCAAACATTTTTTTTAGATTCTGCTTCACTGGTTGCACAACCCAGGTTAGGCCAAGCTCTATAGTCAAATGTCTGGATTTAAATCTGTAGAGGGCTTCTATGATCAACATGTGTCCTCTTTATCTCCTAGGCTACATTGTTTCCTGCATGATTCCACAATCTTTTTCCTTGTACTTCTGTCTTGAGCATTTTGCTGCTCGCAGGAGAATGTTAGTGTCAGGACAAAGGGCGAGAACAGGTCTTTACTCATGTCTACATCTAACTGTCTCTGTCTTTTGACAGCAACATGTGTTTAAAAGGCTGCAGGTTACTGCAGCCTTTTAACCTCCTCTGTCTTTTTGCAGTTTTGCTCTATTAGTCCTTCCTTGTTGAGTCTCTATCTCATTTTACGTTCCTCTCACAGTCTGACCCTTAGAAGAATTATCTGGGACTGTCTAACACTAGAGTATGACACATGTTCTTCTGTCATGTTTTCTGGATAAAGTAGGATGTTGAATGTCTCAGCAGCAGCTGAAGGACCATTGTTGGTCCGCTGTGGTGACGGAGGAAGGAGGAGGTCTGTTTGTCTTTGGGGACTGCTTTAACATTTCCAGTTGTTTGTCTTCATAATAACTATGTCGCTGAAGAAAAAGCAGGAATGCAGAGGGAGGCTATGGAAAGCCCTTTGTCTGCCCCATGGTGGAGGCCACTGGGGCAGTGAAGGAGCTGCTCTGCCTCAGGCAGCTCTGTTCATTTTTAGGTTGTCACTCTCTTCTGTGTCACATGGAAGACTGGAAGTAGGCCTGTGTATTGGCTGAACACAGAGGTGGTCAAATATTCAAGATAAGGGATAAGAGAATGTGCTCCAACAGAATGGAACTTTAAGATTAGATGAAGTATTTTAGTGTGGTGGATGGGTAGATGATTCCTGTCACTGGCAGAATGACTGCAGTCATTGGGAGCATCAAAGATGGACAAGAAGCTGAGTATAGAGAGCTGGTGAACCGCTTTGTGGAATGATGTGGAAACAACCATCTGATCCTGGATGTCAACAAAAAAGGAGATGATTGGAGATTTCAGAAGAAACCAACATAAAACAAACGTAAAACTAATCAGACTTTTTAGCTTTTAATGAAATTTTCCTTTTCAATAAAGACTTTTGAATAGAATTGAATGAGATGTGAAGCTCTGTCTGCTGGGAGTCAGCAATTCACTCTATCAGTTGAACTGGTTTAGTCATCTGATCAGGGGGCATCGTGATGTACAGAGGCGTAGCCAGAACATTTTTTAAGGGTGGCCAGGTGTTAACCAATGTACACTGAGGTGGCCGAAAGTGGATAGGCGCCTGAACCTCAGGATCAATCTAGACTGTTCCAACAGAAAAATTAACAAGCAAAACATCCATATTTTCTAAATAAAGACTAACTATACTTTCCTGCAGCCTTAACTAACAAACAGATGCATATCTTTCAACTTCCATGCTTTCTAGATTAAAGACATAGTGGAAACTTTCAGGGTTGAGTTTTAGGTGAACATCTTTTCCTTTGCATTACTTACCTACTTTTATCAATAATCATTTTGCATAAAATTTATATTTACAAGTACTTCTATCTACACAAATTGATTATTTAATACATTTTTAGTAGAATAGTTATTTATCTATGATTTTACGGAAGACTCTTAGATGACTTTCAGAGACACATCATTTTCTCTTTACCCCGTCTAACACAAAATCTAGTTCTGAAAAGAGCTTGAATTCTGTACTTATCATCCTTAATATCAGTACATAGATGTGCATAATTAACAGTGTTTTTGTTGTCAAGTCATTGTTAAGTATGAAAAATTAAAATGTCGTGAATATTCTACTTAAGAGTGTTACTGCTGCCAATATCTGTATAAGAAAAGAAAAAATGGTAGCCCTGCCCCCCATCTAGCTCCACCCCTTTTGATATAAGCCTGGGTCCTGCCAACGTAAAGCAGGTTTACAGAAATTATGGATGCACTACATATTTTACTGGTGAATAATCTCTTGCTGCAGCGTTAAAACATTTTCTTTTAATGCAATGAATTTTTTCAGTATCCTGGCAGCCAGATTATATGCAACACTCCGGTTTAGTTTTACACTTTGTTATTCTGGGACTGCTCCCATCAAATCTGTTCAGAGTGAGGATGGATGTTTAGCAGAACCTACTCGGTTGATTGGCCAAAGCAACACTTAAAGTTTAGTTTCAGCCAATCATGGTAACCAATCAAATAGCAGCAGAGACCATGAGAAACCCCAACATCTTGCACTCTTACTCTCATTGCTGTTCCTCTTTCAAAGAAGAAATTGGTGGATTCTGACAAACTGATCTGATAGCAGCAGCTATGTGTACGTCCTTACACTGCCATGTTTGTTTCACTTGGCTGTGGGCTTAGCAGGTGTTGATTTCATCACAGCTTTATGTCCCACCTTAAATTATAATACTGCAACATAACTGGTCAACCTGTTTTGGGTCGGAGCCGATCAATTTAAGCTGGAGGGGGACAAGATGGTGTGTTTCTGCAAGAATTCAGCTTGTAATAAAGTTATTAATTGGTGAGAGGAACAACCACTTTAGTAAATATCAATAAATATAAGTAGTTCATCTCCCCAGCAAAAATCTAATTCTTTTGTCTTGCAGCCTTCAAACATTGAGTCTTAATGGAAACAGTACATTTAGGATATAAAATTAAACACGACTGGCTGAAAGGCAATGACTAGTTGCCTTCCAGGTAGAAGGTTAAGGGCCCATCTTCATCCTCCTCCCCTGCCACATGTAGTGCCCTGGGGCCCCTGGGGCCTCGTTTTCAGATGCATGACACCTGCTGCTGTGGAGATTGCTGACCTTCAGGATACAAACCTCCCTTAGTTCGCATGTATCTGGAAGCTTCTCCTAAACTTTTTCCTCAATACACCTGGGAAGTGTTGGACTAGTGCAGGGGTGGCCAACTTGAGGGCCGATTTCCTGCAACATTTATAACATTTAGATTCATCCTTGATCCAACACACCTGAATAAAATGGTCTAATTACCTTCCCATTATGCAATCAATTTTTCCACAGACCTTTTAAATATCTATTTACTTGATTCAGGTGTGATAATTCAAGGGCATACCTAAAAGTTCCTGGATACAGGCCCTCCAGGAATGGAGTTGCCAACCCCTGGCCTAGTGGTTAGAGCAGTGTGTTTGTGCTCTGAGAAGGTTGCAAGAACCCCGTTCGATTCTCACAGCCTGCACTCTGGGTTCCTGAGCAAAACCCTTAACCCCACACTGCTCACTGAGCGCCGCACAATGGCAGCCCACTGCTCCCCAAAGGGAAAAGTTAAAAGCAGAGAGTGGCCCTCAGCGTTTACAAACTTTAAAACCTAGCTAATTCCTCATTGAAGCAGTCTTTTTTTACATCACGGGTATTTGTTTAATGCGTGGGTGGGCAACCATTTTACCACAAGGTTGGCACAGGAACATCTGGACCATCAACCACACCCTCCTGCCTAGAGGTGATGCAGAATAGTTGAAAAAATGTATTATGAAATATTCATTTCCACAGAGCCTTTAATGACTGTTTAGTTTTACAGTATGTTATTTCCAGTGATTTCTAATGTTTACTTTTTGAAACAAGAGGCAGATGGTCATAAAAAAATACGTTTTTCCGTGTTATTTTCGTATGCTAAGGTTGTTTTTGATAAAAAGAACCGTATTGATGTTCTTGAGACACTTATAGAAGCTAATAAATCTGCATTACTGCAGGCAGCCATACTTCTCCTGGCCTTAACTTCCACTTCCCCGCTCAGGGGCAAAGAAAATGACCTCATTCTGCCAGCTCTACCACCACTACTGCAGCTGAGCTGAGGTGGAATGTAAAAGATTCCTTCTCTCCTTTTTAATGGTGATAGAAAAAAAACCCATAACTTTGATGTTGGGGCCTATGCGAGAGCGGCCTGTCCTCCTCCTGACTGAGCATCATTCACTGATGTAGGCTGGATTCTGCTGTTCATGCCAGTCTATCGCCCAGTTTACATTATTTCATCAATACAATGTAATTCTGTGATATGGCAACATGTAATCAGCAGCATCAGTATGACTACAACAGGGAGCAGACATGGCTCCACATCCTATTTAGATTTTAAAGAACTTGTGACACAAACAGCCTCATCTTTGTACCAAAAATAAAGAACAAGTTCATAAACATTTTAGAAACCTTTAACAAATAATGGCCTATTCATTATGTATGAGGGACATCTACCGCATTTGGAGGCTCCAAAATAGCAAATGCGTGCTCCAGATGGTGCAGCAACGAGGGGGTGAGAATATGGAGGCAGAATGGAAGCGATCTGTGGGCTCTATAAATCAACATTGTTGCAAAATGAAGAGAAAAGGGGAAAGAAGATAAAGTTAGGGAGATTAAACAGATTCTACATAGTGGGTAAATAGAGATAGAATGAAGAAGCAAGAATGAAAACGGTCCCTATGTCTCCATCCAGTCTAAGCCTTATAGTAGCATATCTATAGAGATAGCTCTCAGGATAACCTGAGCCAGTCTAATAAAATAAGCCTTTATAAAGAATCATATAGAAAATTCTCTCAGAGCGTTGGACCCCAGAATTCACTGCTTGGAAAGTCTCGCGATCAGCAGCTAGGACTAAATGGCTGGAATCTCTGAAGAGGGGACGAAACACGTGGTTAGCAGTGACCACGTAACCTCTGACGGAGGATATGATACTTGGCAGCAAAGTCACTAACTTGGTTATAAAAGTTCAGTCAGGAGTCCAGAGGAAGCGAGTGGGAATCCAGCTGGATGATTTTGCAGAGCACACGGTGGACGCCGCCCAGAGTAATTCCAGGAAGGACGGCGCTGGCAAGCAGAAACAGAAGCGCCAAGCCGAGGAAGAGCTTCCTAAAGCGAGGAAAGCCAAAACCGGTGCGTTGATGAGGAAGCAGAAGTTCAGGCAAGAAGATCAGATATCCGAAAAGGTACTGAAGGGAAATCTAAGCCGGGATCTGGAGCGACATCTAAGGTCATAAGCAGGCAGAATCCAGCAGGAGTCAGGCAAACAGATGAGAACAGCTGCAGGCAGGCCTAGAGGTGTGGGAGCAGAAACTAGTCAGGATTAGGCAATCAGAGTACGCTAGAGATCTCTCACCTGTGAATAGTCTGGCACAGATGACTTGGACCAAAACATTTTAAACAGAAGCTGGAACAGGTGGATCTGATGAAAGCTAAAGAAAACTGGGCGGAGCTTGGAAAGTTAAAGGAAAGAACCAATAATCCAGTCATCAGTGCCAAGAGAACAGAGACAGAAAAAAATATAAACTACAATCTCCTTCAGATCACAAAACTGCCCTTTTTAAATGAAATTGTTTAAAGTTTAACTGTTTATTTACTTTTAAAAAAAATAAAATTCAAAGCAACTTATTAGTGACGCACTTAAATCTAGATGTTTTAATGATTTTAACAGTTAATTGTGATACAGTGCTGCAGTGTCATAAGTACCTCATGTTCACCTTAGCCCTGCTGATTCATCCATGCTTTGGAAGTAGAGGTTGGGAGGCAGAAGTTGCAGCAGTGGGTCAAACAATTCCCAGTAGCAGTTCTCAGAGATTTCCCCAGGGCTGCTCAAGGCCTTAGATGTAGTTAGGTCTATCTCTGCTGGGGTTGAAACTGCGGCATTGTGTAGACGTAGAGGGCAGCTGGAGCGTTGGCCTTTCTCAATAAATGGAGTGAAAAACAAGACAGGCCCATTCTTTACAGTTAAAGATACATTTACATCTGTTTGAATGATTGTTTTGCTTTGGGAACAACATTGCCCCATTTACTGTTTTGCGGAGCAGAGTTTTATTTTCAAGCTTTTTGTAAAGGGACATTGCCTGATATGTCACGAGACATTTCCGAAGAGAGTAACCAAATTAGGTTAAATGATGCCAAGAGCAGAAGTTGCAGTTGCTATACACTCAGACACAGCTAGATGTTAGACAGAAAAGTATCTCATTAATTAGCATTTTTAGGGGCCTGCTGCCATTATGGATAAGAAATCTAAACAAGACAGTTGGAGTAATCTGTGTAAAACCTGAATATATAAAATGTTTTTTTTTTTACATGCATTAATATGAGTGAATTTTATTTGTAAAGGTCCATAAAAAGCAGAACAATCCAGATGAATGGACGTAACATTTCACAACTTTCTGTAAACGTGCATTAGAACAATAAGGTTTACCTGCAGAGGTTTTATTCTGCCCAGTTTTTCCACTGATAGTCCCACTCTGTCTGTATCCTTATGAAATGAACTTAAAGTCATTGCTTTTGAAGCTCCTCCTCCAGTCAAATTTCCTGGAGGATGCATTTCAATATGACCCCCATTAGGGCGTGATGTCGCCCGTTACAGTCAGAGTTGTTAACTTTTGCACACAGCTTTCAGACAGAACCCCTTCAGCCTTTGCAGTCTTGATCAATACAGTAGGAGCCATTCAAAATTTGCCCACTTTCCTCGATGGACCCTTGGCTGGTCCCTGGCTGGGCCTTAACCGGCCTTTGGCTGGTCCTTGGCTGGTCCTCTACAATTCCTTTTCAAACATCAATATTTGGGTGATCACTCCAGTAGCTGGAAGTTGGATAGGGTTTTGCTGGGAGTTGCAGGGAAGTGGGCTGCCATTCGGCTGGCATTTGCCTGGGAAGGGCTGTTTTGAATGGCTGCTATTGTATTTGATCTGTTTCTTGAACTTTCTCTCCCTAACCCTCCGCCTATCATTTCTTCCCATCAAGCTGTAGCTGACATACGGTACATCTGATAGATCTCATGCCTATCTTGTGAAGAGCTCTTCCCTCCATCTCTTCCTGTTGTGTAAAGCACTTTGAACAATCCTCCCACTAATCTGTACTATATAAGTTAACTTGCCTTGCTTTACATGTTTTGTTTCGCTTAAATATTATTGGTTCCACTCCTAGCAGCTGTGGTAATCTTTCTTCTCTTTCTTTGTTTCTTTTAGGGGGTTTATTTCCCAGAGGTGCAGATCAGGAGTACAGTGCATTCAGAGTCGGGATGGTTCAGTTTGGAATGGCTGATTTCAGACTGACTCCGCATATAGATAACCTGGAGGTGGCCAACAGTTTCGCTGTTACCAACTGCTGTAAGTACTGTTTCTTACCTTTATCTGGTAAAAATCAAAAGCAGAAATGCAAGCACATACCATACAGCAATATTAAATAAAGCAAATTAGCTTTATTATTCCATAGTAAGATAAGTAACAATAAGTCTTTGATTATCTCATAACCATGCACATTTGCATCAGTTTATTCTCAAGAAAAATACTGAGCTACAATTTAAACAAAGAAGAAACCTCGTGTGAAATTCAGATTAATAAATAACTAGATCCTAAATAAATAAATAAAGATCACAACAGGAGAAGAAAATCAAGAATGATCATAATTCGAATACCAAAGCTAAAACAAATCTCACAATAACAGAGAAATGGATTGATATAGAAAACATTAGAAAAAACAGAACAATTTAAATAGTAAAACACTGTAAAAGAGGAACATCAAAGTAAACCAGAATTAGTCCTAAAGATCATTAAACCAGCTCCATGTTTAGCAGCTCGCTCATTTTCCCAGCTAGAATTATTCTTTCTCATTCATCTTAGTTTGATAGTTTGAAATAAGGTAAATAGAATATATAAAGGTCAAGATGACATTAGCCGGTTAGCATAAGTGTAATTATCTGGAGTCAGTTTTATTCTCATTCTCTTCACAGCTGGATTTTTAAACAGCTGCTCGTATTCTGATCACTGTTTCATTGACAGAAAATAAAAAAGATAATTCTACACAAAGCCAATAATGTGAGAAATGCTGGCAGTAAACGTGAGTTTTATTGTTTTCCTTCCAGTGTGTTTGACTCTCTAGTGTTACCAGGTCTCAGGTGTGAATGTGGAGCAGGTGTGTTCACTCTGGTGCCATTACTTCCATGCTGTCTGCTCATTGGAAGTTCAAGATGGCGCCTCCTAGTGACGAATTTATGCTGGTTCTACCAGAGCAGCCAAAGGCCCCACATGCAGCCTTATTTTGCATCACTTGCTCCTTATATAGCCTTAGCACAGGTGAACTGACTTTAATATACTGGAGAAATAATTAGACCTCTGTCAACAATTTCTAGCAAATTATACTTGGGAGGTACTATTGATACACTATTATTGTAGTAAAAGATATTTTTTCACCCATCCAAATTATTTGGAATCAGGTGTTCCAATCACTTCCATTGCCATCAGGTGTAGAAATTCAAGCACCTAGGCATGCAGACTGTTTTTGTCAAGCATTTTGTGAAAGAATGAATTGCTTTCTCAGGAGCTCAGGCATGTAATTCCAGCGTGGAACTGTGTGATAGGATGCCACCTGTGCAACAAATCCAGTCGTGGCAAATTTCCTGCGGCTCTAAATATTCCTGATCCAACTGTGTCAGCTGTATTATAAGAAAATGGAAGTGTTTGGGAAATCGACAGCAACTCAGCCATACGAGAAGTGGTAGGCCCGCGTAAAGGCTTGGCCGGCGCGGGGTCAGCGGGATGCTGGCGCGCATAAATGCTGAAGAGGTATGCCAACTTTCTGCAGAGTCAATCACTACAGACCTCCAAACTTCATGTGGCCTTCAGATTAGCTCAGAACAGTGCGCAGAGAAACTGCATGGAATGGTTGCTCTGAAGGTCGAATTAGAGCAGCTGCATCAGAAGCCATACATCACCAAGTGCAATGCATGGGAGCGTGCGGATGATGGTGGTGTAAAAACGCCTCACCACTGGACTCTAGAGCGGTGGAGCAGCGTTCTCTGGAGTGACGAATCGCGCTACTCCATCTGGCAATCTGATGGAGCGGGATCTGGGTTTTGGCGGTTGCCAGGAGAAGCGGTGCTTCGACTCTGACACCACGCATTGTGCCAAGTGTAAAAGTTTGCAGGAGGAGGGATTATGGCGTGGGGATTTGTTTTTCAGGAGCTGGGCTGGGCCTGTTAGTTCCAGTGAAAGGAACTCTGAATGCTTAAGCATACCAAGACATTTGGACAATTCCATGCTCCCAACTTTGTGGGGAACAGTTTGGAGCTGGCCCCTTCCTCTTCCAACATGACTGTGCACCAGTGCACAAAGCAAAGGTCCATAAAGACATGGATGACAGAGTCTGGTGTGGATGAACTTGACTGGCCTGCACAGGAGTCCTGACCTCAAACCCGATAGAACACCTTCTGGGATGAATACCATCAGGAGACTGAGAGCCAGGGCCTTCGCCCAGTCAACATCAGTGTGTGATCTCACAAGTCGAATTCTGCCAAAGATGGTCCAGGAGAATTCCCATAAACACACTCCTGGTAACCTTGTGGACAACCTTCCCAGAAGAGTTGAAGCTGTTCTAGCAGCAAAGGGTGGACCCGGCTGTCATATTGAACCCTATATGGATTAGGAGCGGGGTGTCACTTAAGCTCATATGTGTGTCATCAGCAGGTGAGCAAATACTTTTGGCAGTCATGGTGATACATCTTCTTACTGTAGCTAAAGATATTTTTTCAGTGTAAATAAATTCAATATGTCTTCAGCAAGTCAACTTGTTATCATATAGAAACCTAAATTTGATTGTAACGGTTGAGTCGAGGTTTTTTGCGGACCCAAATGCAGGAATCAGGATGCAGAAGTGAGTCTTGCAGATTTAATCAGAAAACTGAGGCAAAAATCCAAAACACAAAATACTGAAAACCAAAAATAAAATTACGTCAGGGATAACTCACAGGTGGAACCAGAGACGAGGAAGCAGCAAAACAGCAACAACAAACCAGCACAACCACCAACCAAGGGCCCAACAAGGAAAGTGGGGAAATTTTGAATGGCTACTACTGTACTGTATGCGGATGATGTCCCTAAACTTTACCAGTAGGCAATGTCAGTAATGCATATAAAATAATTTCAATACTCCACAGGCAATGTCTGGAAACGATGACAGGAATAAGGCAATATACAGCTACAGTAAAGCAATACCCCTCTATCTAAATAACTTCCTGGTATCCACATTTATTTGTGTTTATCTGTGATCCTCCTAACTGTCCTGAAAATGAATTGACCAATTCTAGGCTTCCACATTAATTCAGTAACTGTTGTGGAAAGAGAAGAAGCGGGAGAACAAAGGCTGATGCGTGGAGTACGATGTGCTCTTATCAGAGCATGATGTAATGATGGCCTGTGGCTAAAAGGGTTTTTATGTGATGGCGGTGAGCGCGCTGAGCCTCTGCTGAGTGGAGGAGTGCTGGGTGGCTCCTTTTCTCCTTTCCTTTGGACTGAAAACAAGCTACATGTCTCTGCAGTCATCAGCTGTGATCAATAAAAGGCGGGTTACCAATAAACAGATATTAAAGCAGCAGGTTTGGTGTCAGAGCTTCTTTCCTCGCTCCTAGAAGAGCCTTTAACCACAGAAACATGCAGGTTGGTTTATTAGCTTTGCTCCAACCTGTGTTGGCTGTACGATGGACTGTCAGTATCCCACGTCCTTCCTGATGACAGTAGTTAGACAGAAGGAGTCAGATCTTAATGTCAGGCATTAAATATAATTTTAATTTAAACTGACTGTTTTTTTTTGCCCTTCATTTACCAGAGTCTAAAAAATATCTCATCAGCTGTGATTTATTTCTTTATAAATGATTCTTCAACTACACAGAGACTTTTATTTAAAAATGTTGTTTTTATTTGGAAAATGTCTTCTTTAGCAAATAGGTAGGGAAAGAGTTAAATTTTACTGCAGAAATATAAGAAAGCCAACTGTAGTTATAATTATAGACACAGTTTTTAAAGCTGCATAATCAGCATGATAGTTCAAACGTTACCTTACATACCAGGTAAATCCATCCTGGTAGCATTTAGAAAGCCCTTTTTGAGCCTAAATACAATCTTCAGCAACGATGAAAGCTCACCTGAGTCTATCTGGCGCCATCTCCATGGCCTGAACAGAATAACGCCGAAGATTGCCAAAAGTTGAATACTAAGGCTACGTTCACACAGCAGCCTGAAGTGACCCAAATCTGATTTTCTTGCCCATAAATGCAACCTGGATCTGATCCTTTCATGAAAGTCTGAATAACACAGATCTGATTCTTTCCAATAGGGACCCCGGCCACTTGGCTCTGTGGTCCCTGAATCCGATATGAATCAGATCTTTTCAAATGCGACCTGTGTCTGAACGGCCAGGTCGCATTTACTATCCGACCTGGACGACCATTAATACTCTTCGACAAACGTCACTATTCACCAGTCTTGCTACACAGAAGGCGGCAAGAAAAACAACAACCATGCGGACGATGATGCAAAGAGCAGTATTTATGTTTATCATCTTGAAAATATTGTGTTTTTAAGGTTGGGAGAGATCACTAGATGTACTCCAGCACTACCATCCATGTTTACCTCCCTAAACACAGAGCTTGCTGGCCTGTGACGTCATTGCGTCCTCTACTACACATGGGGGAGACTTGAGTTGTATGAATGCAGTTCACACAGGAGATCACATACAAGTCGAATATATTTGGAAAATGTGAACAGTAACGCAAAAAAATTGGATTTCACAAAAAAATCTGACTTGAGCATTAAGGCCTGCAGAGTGAATGTAGCCTAAATAGAGCTTAGCTGTCCTGCAATGCCTGGTGGTAAAGCTATAGTTTGCTGTGTCCAAAAAACCCCCAATATTAATTAAACATTAATCGAGCACTAAAAACCAATATAAAGTTGTTGGCCTGGCAGAACATGTACGAAAAACAAAATTGTGCAATCTGTTGTTTTTGGAGAAATAAACAAAGGGCTTTATTTACTAACAATTTTAGCAAAATTTCTAAAAAATACTGCGCAACTTTAAGCTTTTAATGATGGTGGGTCACTAATAACAAAAGTAGGAGCTTTACCTTTTATACTTTGATTAATGCTACGTTCAGATCGCATGCTGCAGAAGCAGCTAGTTTACATGCAAGGCCAATGGTTGACGCGCATCAAGGGTCATCAAAAGGTCCTGCTTAGCAGCAGGAGTAGCGCTTCTTGGCGCATCGAAGCAGGTGAAGCAGCGCCTTATGAGATTCTGTGCATTTGACCCACGTGATGTGCTGCACAAGCAGCAGCTGCTGGAGTTTTAAAAAAATGAAACTTTAGCTGCTGGATGCACCACATCAACCAATCAGGGAAGCTGATCTGGGAGCTGGCAGGGAGACATAAACAGCACAGCTGATGCAGAGCGCTATGATCACTCCCCTGTAACAGTTTATTAACTTAAGATGTCAAAACCTGCCAGCAAAATATGGATTACATGAAAAACGCCTTCCAGCCGCGAACATTAGTGGAAAACCCCAAAGAACACACCTGTTCCACACACTATGCATACAGGAACTGGAGTGATGAATGTCTGGGGTTGTTCTCACTTCACACATCTGCTTTTTACAAACTGGGACTGAATTTACTAAATTGATTTATTTCAAATTTGTCTAACAGACATTAGCTCACATCAGTCTGTTAAAAAAGAAAAATTAAATATGAAATTATGGCATTTTTCACATATCCACTTTGCTTTTTTTGTGATTAAATTGTAGAAATGTCACTAAGAACAACTAAACCCATCCTGTCAGGCCAGCGTCCTTCTAATGGTTTAGGCTGGAGAGCATTTATCTTTTTATAAAAAGAAGGCCCATTTTAACTTCAAAAGCTTTTATTAAGGCCCAGGTTCACTGTCTGAATTCTGCTTAGCAGCAGGTGTTTCCCGCATCCTGAGTTGCGTTTTCCACTGAAGATCTGATGGGTAGAATCAAGAGCACAGCACTGTAGTTCTTTTCTCAGCTCTCATTCCAAAGGTTCTGCAGGAGAAGCAATTCAGTTTTCAATTCAATTCAGTTTATTTCTATAAGCGCTAATTGCAACTTGGATTTCAGATACACTTTTTCAGGGTTTTGTTTTTATGATTTGTTCATATGAAAAGCGGCCATGTTGGATCCAAAGTTGGCCATAAAGAAAAGAAAAAAAGTATTGTCTATTTGACTGTTAGTTAGGGGTGTAAATAATAATCGCTTTGTATGGATGCATCGATCCAGCAGCCGACATTCGATGCATCGACACTCCGCAAGAGTATCGATTCATTTTTCCCCCCCTCGGGTCTTTTTTTATCCATTTGCTCCTAGACGTAGTTCTGACTCCCGCACTGAGGTGGCGCTAAACCTATTTTCCCTCCTACCTCGCTTCCTTTAGCAAATGACCCTCCTTCCGCTTGCAGTATTTTATGATGCAAGGCCTTTCAGAATCTATAACACAGAGGCGTGATTATTGTTCAGTGAATGGGGTTTTCATAGTCCTGGGTGGAGTACAAATTTGCTACTTCTGTGATTTGCTGTTGTTTCTCTAATAAAATGTATAACGATATAACAGCTTTCATTGATTTATTTCAAATAGCTTGTAAGGTAAAAAAATAAAAATGAACCAATTATTCGTATCGTATCCTGGTGTATTCTTGAGTATCAAAAATAATTGAATCGTTGGGTCAGGAAATTGATGCTGAATTGAATCGCTACAATGGGTGTGATTTACACCCCTAGTGATTAGATGGTGTTACTCTCACCTGACCAGGAAACTCTTCTTGTTGGGTCAGGAAATTGATATTTGCTCGATGATCTGACCTTTCTATAGCAGGTTAACATCTTTTCTAGCACGCTAGATGTGTCTGCCAAGATGGTTGTCAAGGTAACAATGAGCCAATCACAACCTCAGATGATCATCTGTGCAGTTATGACCCAATGAGAGGCTGTGATCTATCAGCTGGTACCTGATTTTGGAAATGTATTTACCAGGGAATATTTTTTTCTTTGTATATTTATCATAAACATGTTAAATCTTTAAACTTCCTGTGGTGATGTATTTCTCCACTCTGTGTTAAATTGTTCAAAGTGTTTCATTCATTCTTTCTTTCCCTCTTTTTTCCCAGTTTGTTCCCAGTTCTCCCGGGGCGTCTATGCCATTTTTGGCTTTTACGACAAGAAGTCGGTCAACACCATCACATCCTTCTGCGAGACACTGCATGTCTCCTTCATCACGCCGTCTTTCCCTGCTGAAGGAATGAATCAGTTTGTTCTCCAAATGAGGCCAGACATCAAGGGGCCCCTGGTTTCATTAGTGGAGTACTACAAGTGGGAAAAGTTTGCGTATCTGTACGACAGTGACAGAGGTAAGGCTGGTCTTTGTATGTTGGTGTTGCTGCTTCATGTTGCCCCATATACAGTATTTGATGGTTTAGGTCAAAAACATCCTCATCTATGTGGATTCATAAGGAATCAAAACCTAAATAGATTTTAATAATAACAAAAGACATCTGAAGCTGTTGGGACTGTGAGATCAAGCTCTGGCAGACAAAAGAAACTAAATACAGGAACAGAAAACAATCTAAAAATGCATAAATGTGGAGAACAGAAAGCCAGCAGGGTGGAACGTGTGACTTAAGATCTGAGTTCAAAATTATATATTCAGAAGTTTCTAAGGAGTTAAGCTTCTCGGTTGCCAGGTTTGAAAACATTTAGCTTTCCATCCAGTCAAAATGCAATTCAAAATGTCAGGAATAGCTTGGAGTTCCAGTTCTTATACAGTAGCCCAACAAAGCCTTGTTTTTGTTTAGAAAACATGTAAATTGAACCGGATGAACGGGTCGTTGCCCTGGCTGAATAGGCGGGCCACCGGCTTTGTACAGAATGGTGTTGGTACAGCGGGGTAGGGGATCCAGCTCGGTGCTGCATTGTAGGGTTTTGAAAGCTGAAACCTGAGTCCCGATTGTTTTTAATTTTCGTTTTGGAATAACTATGACCTGGATGTGGGACAATCTTCACCAGCGGATGGAATGTTTCATTCGCGCTTTACTTTAGTCAGAATAGAGCAGAATAAATACAGCACAGCCAATAAACTATACCTGTCTCACCAGTCCATGACCAGTTCTACACTGGTAATGGTTCAGTGATGGTTTAGTGGCATAGGTTACAAACACTCTAAGACTATTGAGACAATGATGTGATAGCCTGACACAGAGGCTGTAGATGCATCAGCTGCTCCTCTGTTCTCAGATTAAGCAGCCATTTTTCTTAGAACCAGATGTGCTCGCTCTCTTCCTGCCCCTTTTCTGTAAACCTGAGCAAGACCTGAGAAATAAATATAGCACAGATTCTGAAATTCTCAGTCCAAACTCACAGGGATTTAAATCCATTAACTTCCTCATCCTGATGCTCAGTTTGGACATCATCCAATCTTCTTCACCATTTCAAATGACAAATTGGACTGTGATTGCTATTTGATTGGCTGAGGTGGCGAGCATCTTAAAGGAGAAGTCGGTCAGCAAGGAATGATCAATGGATCATGATTTATACCTAAAACTAATACATTTGCGTTGATTTAAAGAATTTAGGGTTAATGAGTAAAAAATAAACATATAAATTTTCGTCCCTATCACTGAGTCTGGGAGCGGCCATTTTTGCCCAAATATAGTAACCCCTCCCTCCTGCCATCTTCCAGTAGTGACGTCACGGTGCGGTAAGCCTAGCGCCATTCTCCCCGCTTTACAAGCTAAATCAATGGGAACTACTAGACACATCTGCAATCAACAACAATTACAGGTGCTGGTCATAAAATTAGAATATCATGAAAAAGTAGATTGATTTCAGTAATTCCATTTAAAAAGTGAAACTTGTATATTATATTCATACATTACATACAAACTCATATATTTCAGATGTTTATTTTGTTTAATTTTGATGATTACAAATGACAACAAATGAAAATCTCAAATTCATCATATCAGAAAATTAGAATATT
>JAGKQL010000001.1:47325142-47372517 GCA_018398635.1 Cyprinodon brontotheroides | reverse complement strand
AATATTCTAATTTTCTGATATGATGAATTTGAGATTTTCATTTGTTGTCATTTGTAATCATCAAAATTAAACAAAATAAACATCTGAAATATATGAGTTTGTATGTAATGTATGAATATACTATACAAGTTTCACTTTTTAAATGGAATTACTGAAATCAATCTACTTTTTCATGATATTCTAATTTTATGACCAGCACCTGTATTGAAGATTTCCAGAGGACTTCACCATTGAAATTCACCAGAGCTATAGTGAAACTGACAATGCCCACGTGCATGGCAGCTGGATGCTGGAATACATCGGGGAAAAGTGAAAAAGAAAAGAGTTATTCCACCTTTCTGATTCCTGATCCTCCACGGACGGGTTGGTCGTTGGATCGCCAACTTGAAGAGGGAGGATTTGCCATCGAACTTCTGGCCAGAGAAAAAACCCGTAATATGTAGCCAACATTTGGAAGAAGAATGTTTTCAAGATGACTTGGATAATAGCGCGTTGTGACAAACACCAGATACAGCACTGGGACTTGATCAACAGCCGATACCGCACCGTGACGTCACTAACCAGTAGGTGGCAGTAGTGTTCTTTGACAAACATGGATGCCTCCAGTAAAGCATTTAAAACACTGATCATTTTATTGAAAGTATGTAATAATTTCATATTTAAAAGTACTTTCAGAGTTTGAATTCTGAATATGGACCGGACTTTTCCTTTAACCAAATATTGAACAGGTCCTTAGATCCCAAATAAAGGACACTAAAATGCTTGATGAGACTAAATATTTCCCATGGATGACTCAATAGACAGTACAAAAGTGATGCAGACCATCCTATTTAAATAGGGAGTGTGTGTATTCTAAAGGAGAGCAGACACAACGTCAAAGAAAGATTACGTTTAACGCATACAGTTGGAGTCAATAAAGATTATTGTAAAATGTTTTTATTGTAATCCACTTTCCTTCTAAGTTTATCAAACTGCTGCAAAACAACAGTAAATATATTCCAAGCTGTTTTAAGAGGCCCTACAGTCTGAGGCACTCAAATGATCAGGAAGCATGTTTACCTTTGCCTCTCACTGCAGGCTCCATGCAACCTTAATTATCATTTTGATTTGTTTAAAAGCATGCCGCGATTTTCAGCAACGTTCTGCTTTTGTTCTGGTCTAACTGCTTTCCCCATGCATGTTGTAGAACATTGCAGTAGACACCTAGAATCTGCAGCACCTTCTCTTTTGATGCATGGTATTGCTCCTCCAGTGTGATCTCCACATAATGGTGCGGTGCCATAAAAGGAGGGTGTGCTGAAATTATAGTCCTGAGTCTCCAAAGTGGCATTCTTGCACAGATGATATGTCTGGGTTGTTGTTATTTCTGACTGACCAAAATGGTTCCCGTGTAAAGAAACATTCCCTCTCTGGTCTGTCTTTGCACCAACGCCTCCTACTCACCAATCTGCACCTTATGCCTTTTAAGCATTAATAGAAATGCAGAACCTGTCTTACTGATCTGTTTCAGATTTATTTAAGCAAATCAGGGTGAGAAAATACTTTTGCATGTCCTCTTTTTGCACCTTCTGCTGATCATCATTATGTTTTTAATAATGAGGGCAAATGCACTGAAGTGACGGCAACTGTTATTCTACTTATTTTACACATTTAAATCTCACTGCAACAGGAATAAAGTCTGCTTTGCACCAACTGTTAAATGTATACATATTTTCATCCATGTAAACATTTAGAGGAAATCCAAACACCTGAAAATACAAACTGACTGCTCAATACTGTACATGTAAAGACCTCCCAGCTGTTTGCACATATAATTGAATTCAGTTTAGTTTATTTCTATGGCAACGATTCATAAAAAAAAAAAAATGTTAACTCAAGGTTTTTTTTAGATCATTTAGTCACATTGGTGAAACATTCTGACTGCATCCACTCATTGACTTGAAGGAGAGACTTCTGCTGGATCAGCAGGGGATGAAATCAGGTATCTGCCTGCGTTTTGTCGTTGACTCTTCAGCAATCCCTCACACCGAGCATGCATGCAGTGACAGTTGAGAGGAAAAACTCCCTTTCTGCTTCCAGCAGAAGCAGGCTCGGTTTGATCGGGCTTCTAGGGCCACACCTTGGGGGCCAATTACGTAGAAGCAGAAATACAGGAGGAATATAGAATCGATCTAAATACAGTAGCAGCCATTTAAAATGGCCCTTCCCAGTCAAAAGCCTGCTGATTAGCATCGCACCTTCCTGCAGCTCCCAGCGAAATCCCCTACAACTTCCAACCACTAGAGTGACTTCCTCTTTCTCCTGGGCGTGCATATTTTTTTACTTTCACTCCGCCCTCTCACTGTATTACAGGGTCTGACCAGGAGAAGGCGCTTCTCGATAGATCTTACAGTAAAGTCCACAAGTCATGACAGAAAGAATATTTTCATACAAAAGTTGATGTTTAATAAAAAGGAAATATAGGGGACCAGCCAAGGGCCCATCAAGGAAAGTGGGGACATTTTGAACGGCTGCTACTGTAAAGTAAAACCTAATTTTGGTCTGTTTTTTTACAATTATAGTTTAGTGCAAAAAAGGAGAAATCAGATAGAAAGAACTATTATTCCATATCTTTTGGGTTTAAAAAATAATGCTGTGTGTTGTTTTTTTTTTTTTGTTTTGTTTTTGGTTTAAATTGAAAAAAACAAACTGTCTGATTGCTCACTGATCTTTAAGCAGCATCTCCAGTCCCATCTTTACAACCCATAACTTGTTGTGTTTTTAGGAAGACAATTTTAAGATCTGTCCAGGGACAATAGATGAAAAATAGCCTTTGGCTAATTCTGGTGCATTTGCAGGAATGCTTTAATGTACACTAGTACCAACAAATAAATAATACTATAAAATAATAATGTCACCAGCACAAGCATGCTTAGTGTGAGGGATTGTTGAAGAGTCATTGAGTCGATGGAATCAGCTTTTGGTTTTCCCCTTAGATAGAAAAACTTTGAATCAATCCATGACCTGGATGATCTGGGCCGATTTTATCTCTGTAAATCTGAGGTGAGTGCTAATGAAATAAACTGAACTGGAATTGATTATGGTGCGGAGCCTAACATAGATTGCCAGGCCTGCCAATCATTGCACAGCTTCACGTTCAGGCCACCCATACCATTATTATCCTGTGATACAGATGCCGGTAGCAGTAATACTCTCCCTGCTTTTTCATAGATAAATAACAATTACTTGACAACAAAAAAACACTGTGGTTAATTATGCTCATTAATGCACTAATATTAAAGTTGATTAATACAGAATTCATGCTCTTTCTTTTGCAAACTAGATTTCAGGTTTTATGGGGTAAAGAGAAAATGATTTGCCTCTGAAAGTCAACTAGGAATCTTCAGTGAAATATTAGATAAATAACTTTTTGTTATTACAATGTGTTAAATACTTTATGTAGATAATTATTACTTTTAATATAATTTTTATGCAGAATAATTAGGTAGGTAATGACAATGGAAAAGATATTTGCCCCAGAACTCAAACCTGAAAGAATTTTATCTACTAAATACTTTTATCTATGAAAGCATGGATGTTTAAATATATGCTTTTTACCAAGGGCTGCACAAAACTATAGTTTAGTCTTTATTTAGAAATTATGGATGTAGTGCTCATTAATTTTCCTATTGCAATAGTGTATATTGACCCTGAGGTTCTGGTCCCCATTCACCCTTATAAACATTTTCCAGCTACGCCTCTGATTGCATGATGGCAGCTATTCTTCTATCCCACAACATGTGATTAGTTCCTGAGCTACAAAGGGATGAAAAGCCCCAGTGGTGCTGCTTTAAAATCCTTGAGCTAAGGCATCTTCTGATGACTCATCAACTCTTCACCACTGAGATCAGTTTTTTCACCAGTGTTTTCAGAGGAAATGTTCCGAACATTAAAACTGGCAGCAGGAGGAAGAGAAAAGCTCAGGAGATTCCAGACCTGAAGCCGCTCTGCTTTCTGAACGCTCAGAGCCGTTTTCCACTCCAAGCACCTTTAGCCTATCAAAGCTCTGCACTCTCTGCAGTAGTGTATAGAAACTGTACTTTTCCCATAACATCCAACCTTCAGATAATCAGCTGTCCCCTCCTGGCCTCAGACGGTTTAACAGGAGGTGAATGGAAGTGGCAGATAAACGCTTTTACTCCTGGGAAGAAAGAGTAGATCCTCTCTGATTTCACTCTCCTACCATCTGTCAGCCTGTACAGATCCATCGCAACACAAACCCACCAACAAGACATTAATTATTTACTGGGATAAATGATTTATTTCCCTTCAGGGATGTCAGCGGTCTTGCGGTTAGCCCTGTCCTCTTGCAGCACAGAGGTCTTCAGTTTAAGTGTTGGCTGGGGAAGCGTTGACTGCGTGGAGTTAGATTACTGTGTGTGTGTCGCAGCGCCACACACAGCTACAGAGAGCCTTCCTTAGTCTTCCTCCTCTGCTGGATAACTGCTGCTGTCGGCTTCCTAAATGTCTCTAATTGAAGCCTTCAGTGTCTGCCTTGATAGTCTTAGTTAAAAACCAAAGATCTCAGTCTGGAAAATATGTTTATCCATAAGATGAAAGCCTCCGAGTGGATCTGACCTTAGATCTGACTCGGATTATCTATGGAAGCAATTTTTCACCACTTTAATACCACATGGTAATTCAGCTTTCAGAGTCATTTATGAAAAATTAAGTATCTTAATAATGACTTTATATCTAATTATTCTGACTTTGAAAAGCGAAATAATGACTTTGAATCTCTTAATTATGATGCAGAATTTGCCTTTTTTTAAAACTTTAAAGTCACTGAAATGGGGTTCCATAGTTATGGCTTTAAGATTTATGGTTTTTAAAATCAAACTAAGAGTCACTGATCCTCAGCAGTTTGCAAGTTTTATTAAAACTTTAATTTTCCTAAACTAGACTGTTTGTTTTTGAGAAACATATTTACTGTGTTCCATCTCCTAAAAACTTAAACTAATGTGTTGGAAATTGCTTTTTCTCTATTAACAAGACTTAGCCTGTTATTACAGGCTTTTAAAACAGAATTCTACATCTGAAACAATCCGATTAATTGATTATTGAAATAATCGTCAACTAATTCAGTAATGGATTAATCCATAACTGGAGTATAGAAACTATAAAACATGCCTTCAGCTCACAGAGCGACACACAGGAATTATACCAAGATTGTTAAAAATATGTAAACATTTTGCATTTAAGATAAAAACATTTTTTCCTGTCATTCATCTCGATCTCGAAATCCTCAAGTGGAAAAGTTTTGTTTCCCCTGTTTTAATTTCATAAAAAGCTTTCTTTAAGGAACCTTTGGCTGTTTGATTATTGATCGATTGGAAATAATAATCAACAGATCAGTCAGTTGGGAAAATAATCGTTAGCTGCAGCTCTACAGAATTCCCATGTCTTCCATGTCTTTTTACAAAACCCTGGTAGTGTTGTCTGAGTGAACAGCTTCAATAGAGATTGCTGATTGATCGGTTGCTGATGAGTCTCCAGGGTTGATTAACAGGCGGCATCACATTTATTAGATACAGTGAGGTTCTGCTGGTTAAACACAGACATATCAGTAGAAAAACAGCTTCAATATCAGCAAAAAGTTTTGTATTTTTTTTTGTAGCTACCGGTACTTATTTCATACAATCTACAGATTCAGCACACATACATTGAAATATTTTGAATCTTCCATTTCCTGATATTTTTGAATGTCACAGAAAGAACCACAGCTTTGAGATGATTTTAAGGTAAAATCCATTGAGGTATTTGAGGTAACCTCCTAAAAAGGTGCCTGAGTGAGCTCAGCTGGAGGCCCCATGCTCAGACTGGTCCTACGCTTCTCTGTGAAAAGCTTCTTACCTTAGGATCACCAGAACTCAGCTGTTATTCTCTGTAGTTTAAAGAAAACTACATATTTATTTAATTTCCCAGCAGGAATTGGTAGCAAACGGCTAAAAGGACCAAAAGCTGACTGGCTATAGTGGTGCTGTGGTTGATCAGCCTGACCTGAACCCTGTAGATAATGTATGGCCCTGTGATCAAAGAAAAATCTTCATAGGACTTTCTGTTCAAGATGATTCACTGCTTTCCCCCTCAGACAGAACAAGGAGAACTCTAAGAGATCAGAAAATTAAACTCTCCTTGTTTCACTGGGGCCTACTCTGATTGGTTGGGGTATGACGCCCCGCCAGGAGGTTCCAGATCTAAAATGCTGATTAATAAAAACAGGGCTGCAGCTCACTGATCCTGTGCTCTGTGTCTCTGTGTTTGCAGGTCTCTCTACTCTTCAGGTGATACTGGACACTGCAGCAGAGAAAAAGTGGGTGGTAACGGCAATAAATGTGGGAGACCTGAAAGATGAGAGGAAAGACGAAGCCTACCGCTCCCTCTTTCAGGTACTCTGTCTTCACTGACGCTGTGTTCTAACTGCAGGATGCAAACCTTCATTTGTTTGACTTCAGTGATTCTTAGACGTCCATCAATTTAGGAAACTAGCTGATGAACTGGGATTTTCTCTGTGATAAATTGGAATTTACTCTGTCATAAACTGAGATTATCTCTAAGATTAACTGGTATTTTATCTGTGATAAACTGGGATTATTTCTGTGATAAACTAGGATTTTCTATGTGATAATCTGGGATTATCTCTAAAATAAACTGGGATTATCTCTGTGATGAACTGAGATTATCTCTGTGATGAACTAGAACTGGGATTTTCTCTGTGATAATCTGGGATTTTCTGCGTGATAAATTGGTATTTTCTCTGTGATGAACTGGGATTTTCTCAGTGATAAACTGGGATTTTCTCTGTGATAAACTGGGATTATTTCTGTGATAAACTGGGATTTTCTCTGTGATAATGACTATCTCTAAGATAAACTAGGATTTTCTCTCTAATAAACTGGGATTATCTCGGTGATGAACTAGAACTGGGATTTTCTCTGTGATAAACTGATATTATCTCTAAGATAAACTGGGATTTTCTCTGTGATAAACTGGGATTATTTCTGTGATAAACTGGGATTTTCTCTGTGATAATGATTATCTCTAAAATAAACTGGGATTTTCTCTCTAATAAACTGGGATTATCTCGGTGATGAACTGCGGAGCTATGGAGGCAGAACTTGCTCCTCTTCTGTTGGACAAAGGCATGAAAATGTCCTTCAAGGCAAAGATTAAATGCAGTAATCGGATACTAGAACAAAACTAAGGTCTGACACTATGTACTTTTTGTAAATTGATTAAAAAAAAATCATATTTAGTGTAAATTAAGGTGGATATTAGCTGCTTTGTTAGCTGTGCATTTGCAGAACTTTTTGAATCTAATTTAAACCAGCTGCAGCTTACATCCAGATTTTAATCTTTACATTCATCCAGGACTCTGTTTATTTAACGTTGCTTTGTATTTAACCGATCGATGTTTAGCCAAGCTCTTGTCCAAGGATGTTTTGAATGTGTATTGTTAGGTTTTAATGCTTTGGTGCATCAGATTATTCTGCTTTGCTGTCCGGAGTTGAATCATTTACCACAGCAGCTTTTAATTCCCGTTCATACAGATTTAAATCAACTTTTACATCCTGAGAAAAATATATAACGTTTATTCCCTTTATTTTAGGGTGAGGAATGAATAATTTTGCTGATCTCGTATTTTCTGGACCTTTATTTACTGTATCATGATGTGTGGGGATTAACTATGAACTAAGGTGGATTTCTGTTGTTTTAGTCAAACACCAACATTAATGCGATGTTCTAGCAGCAACTGGCCCATTGGGAGAAATTTTTCAATCATTAAGTAATCTACAAATCGACTAACATGATGTGAATCACATTAAATTCAAGTCAGAATGAAAATGGCTGCATGCAGATTTCCTCTGTTAATGAAATATTCCAACTTTTTTAATGATCTGTTTATATCAAACAGATTTTTTGCTAAAACTAGTTGCAAAGTTTCTATGTTTTAAAGCTAGCTAAAAATAATAAATAAATACAAACATGTTTTTGCTGTAGAAACCCAAAAGTGTGACTCTGACACCTGCAATAGATCAGAAAACCATTAAATAAAGTCAAAATTAATCACCAGCTTTTTTCTTACCAAACAACATGTTTATTTTCTAAAGCAGATAAACTTTTCAGGCTGTTGACCAATATTACCAATCCAACAGACTTCTGCTGGCCGCTAAAATAAATGTAGGTACTTCCTGCTTTGTTTATTTACACATATGCAATGAAAGAAATATATTCATTTTAAATAAATTTATTTGTATATGAAATGTATAACTTGAACGTATCCTTTTTAATCTAATTCAATTCAATTCAATTCAGTTTATTTATATAGCGCCAAATTCACAACACATGTCATCTCAAGGCACTTTACAGTTCAACCTAATCTAATTCAATTATTTAATGGGACATTTACTGATTTATTTGTACATTTATTGCATGTTTTTAAAGATTGAATCGCGTATTCAATAAATAATAGATCAGCTTATTTATGGAACATTTATTCATCTAATGAGACTTTCATATCAGTCAGTATCAGTCAGGTTTAGTGGGTGTTAGTTGAGGACCCAGATGCAGAGATGAAGAAGCAGAGATGATTTCTGCAGCTTTAATCTAATAGTAAATGGAAACATAAACAGAAATCCAGAAATAATAGACAGGGTCCAAAAACAGGGACAAATATTTATGAGAAATGAAGAGAATCCAGCAATGAGGAACAGCAGAGGAGGAGTACACCTCAAAAACTATCTTGAAATAAGTTTTAAAGCAGCCAAGGAGGAAGGAGAGGGGCAACAATTAGTAAACAGTGCTTTACTAAAACTAGAAAAGAAGTTAAATAAGACAAAGGGTAAATAAATGAAAAAATCACTAGAAAGTAAATAATGACCAAGGAGAAACTAGAGGATAGGAGAAAAACTACCAAACAGTAAAAGTAAAACTAAGTACCGATTCAAAACATAATATAAGTCTTAAAATCAAAAAGTAAACAGAACCAATACTCCCAGAACGACAGATCTTAATAATATTAATGTGTTATCTGATATATTCTGGCCCTCCATGCATCAGGGGTCACAGACCTCCCACTTGGTGTCTCCTGACCCCTGCATGGAAAACCGCTGTTTTAAGAGAAACGTTGACATTTTATCTTGAAACAACATTTACCAAAACTATCTGGAAGATATGTGTATTGAAAAAACAGTTTCATACTTTATGGCAGCTGTTTACTTCTGAGTAGAACATCTTGTGCTCAGCTCAGGTTATCCTGCTGAAATCAACCTGGTTGGTTTTAACTGACCGTTTATTCATTTTCCCTCAACAGCAGAGTCACTAAGGGGAACACCACACAGGAGAGGTCTTATTTATTCATTCACATCTGGATAAACTTTGAGCCGTACCATTGTGACTCCTCTAATGAAGCACTGCTAGCTAACAGGATATAACGAGCCCTGTGTTTAGAGCCCAGCTAGTGACATAGTTAGAGGATAGCTGACCCACTGAGAGCCATGAGGAGAAGGAGACGTGGAGGAGGAGGGAAGCTCTGAAGATGCTCTGAAAGAGAGGCTGACATATTTACAGCCAGAAATGGGGACGAGGGGCTGATTCTCTCTGAGAATGACTATCGACAGATAAAGCTATACAGAGGGAGCAAAGACCACAGAGACTAGATGGTAAATGGTCTGTATTCATTTTTTTAGTCAGAAGACTTGACCAAAGTGATTTACACTACATTCACTCACTGATAGTGGGAAGCTACATTGTAGCCACAGCTGCCCTGGGGCTCACTGACAGAAGCGAGACTCCTGGCCCTCTGACCACCATCAGTAGGGAAGTGTTTTGCCCAATGATACAACGACACTGAAAGCCAGAGCCGGGGCTCAAACCGACAACCCTCTGATTACTACTACATACAACACCACTGTCATCCTAGAAGTCTGTCGTCTTACAGTCACTGACTAATGTCTCTGAGATATGAAGCATATTAAGGTACTATGAAGTTTTTCTGCAAATTTCTATGTGTATTTTAGGACCTGGAGATCCGAAAAGAGCGGCGCATCATCCTGGACTGCGAACAAGATAAAGTCAAAGACATTATGGAGCAGGTGGGTTTCAGCGTTGTCAACGATCTGCAGCTAGTGGTCCTCTGAATATTCCTAAAACACAGATTATTTGTTTTTAGGACATCCCATGTCTTTGCAGGGGTAGCTGTGTTAGATAGGTGTTGGTTTGCTGCTTTGGGTGCTAACAGGTTTCATTTTTTGTTTGTGAAGGAGGGAATGTTGTTCACAAAACAAGGTTAACTCTATACATTTAATGTTTTTTAAAGTCAGACATAACTAATGGCTTTTTTTTTTTAGATTTTATGAAGAAGGTTTGCAAAATAAAAACATTTCATTAATAGTTCAATTAAACCTTTTCCTGTTCTCTGTTCCCATCAGGTGATCACTATCGGCAGGCATGTGAAAGGACACCACTACATCATCGCAAACTTAGTAAGTCCTTATTTAAACAGATTCCTTTCACAGACATTTGCCTTTTTTCTTTTATCCAGGACCAGTTTGTTTTATTTGAAAGAATGATGGAGTTTTCTCCATGGCGGCCATAACATCAAAACAAATGTATACCAAAAACTAATCAAATGTACACTAAGGTATGACACCAGTAGATTTACATGAATGGCAACAACAAAACAACATTCTAAAATGTTCTGCAAAGGGCTTTAAATCAGTCCTATCTGTCTTTATCCATGCTGACTTAGATCCTGACGTTTGACAAAGGAGGCAGGGAAAGCAGGATAAAGCCTTTGCCTCGCTGCATGCAGTTAGCCAAGCTTGGAGCTAAATAATTCTATAAACCTATCAATCAGCCGCACTTTATAACAGCAACTGGGACGTCAGGGCTGTGGTGGGAGGTGGTGTGCAAATAAAGCAGCTTTCAGCGCTTGGTGCAGGTTCTTGGTTCTGCTCTCTCTGCTTTTTCTCAGAGTAGCTTTGCCTCGTCTGTTCCTGTTTGGCTGTGACGTCATCCTGGAAAGAAACATCAGCTGTGCTGCTTCCATCAACACCCTTGTTTATAGATGTTAGAGATCGGCCTGTTTTCCAGTGTGGTCCTGTTTCTCTGGCCGTGACTGAGTGGATGTGCTCTCTTCATCCTCTGGCATGGGAGCTGCCTTGGAGCTCGTCTGCCTGGCTGTGTGTTTCCTGGACGGGGCCGCCTTTTACAGCTGCTTTTTGTATCTCTGCTTCTGTCTCCTTGAACCCCAGTCGGGCTCGGCAGATGGCCGCTCACACTGAGCCTGGTTCTGCTGGAGGTTTCTTCCTGTTCAAAGGGAGTTTTTCCTCTCCACTGTCGCTACAAGCATGCTTAGTGTGGGGGATTGTATTTGAGTCAATGAGTCTATGCAATCAACTGGTTTTCCTTAGATAGAAAACTTTGTATCGATTTGACTGTGTGATCTGGTTGAACTGTAAAGTGCCTTGAGATGACATGTGTTGTGAATTTGGCGCTATATAAATAAACTGAATTGAATTGAATTGAGAGCTGCTCCCCAGGATGCTCCTATCTTAGCATTGAAAACGAGCCATGCACATGGACTACTTTTAGTCTACGGGGGAAGATTTCTGCACCCCAGGATGGAAGTGCATCACCAACCCCATGACGAATTAAACAGCCTTACTCCTAATTAAAGATTAAATATTTATCTTGCACATCTAAACAATATGTAAATGTATATTGAAATATTAAATTTAATCATTTATAAATATCACTATAATCAACTGATAACACAAAACATAACATGTAATTTCAAGGCACTTTACCGAGACCATTCAACCAGATCATCCAGATTGATTGATTCAAAGTTTTCTATCTAAGGAAAACCAGTTGATTGCATCGACCCATTGACTCTTCAGCAATCCCTCACACTAAGCATGCTTGTAGCGACAGTGGAGAGGAAAAACTCTGAGCTCTGAGCCAGCTCCCATGTCAGAGGATGAAATAGAGCACATGCAGCCAGTCAGAGAAACAGGACTACACTTAAAAACAGGCCGATCTCCAACATTTATAAACAAAGGTGTTGATGGCAGCAGCACAGCTGATATTTCTCTCCAGGATGGAGTCACAGCCAAACAGGAACAGACCAGATGAAGCTACTATGAGAAAAAGCAGAGAGAGCAGAACGTTAGAGATTGAACTAACAGATTCTGCAGAGTGGGAGAATAGAGATAGAATGAAGCAGAATGATGAAAAAGGGGTTCTATGATGATCTAGAAATAAGTAAAAATGTCTAAATTAAGAGTATTTACCCTTAATTTGACTTTTTTTTGTATTTTTACTCTTAAAATAAGATAATTAGATAAGATGCACTTGAAACAAGACAATGCAATTGTGTTTTCTTGTTTCAAATGTACATGTTCTTGTTTCATTGGCCAAGTGTCTATTTTATCTTCTTAATTCAATTTTTTTCCAGTATAGAGATAGCTCAGGATAACCTGAGCCACTCTAACTATAAGCTTTATCAAAAAGGAAAGTTTTAAGCCTAGCCTTAAAAGTAGACAGGGTGTCTGCCTCACGGACTAAAACTGGTAGTTGGTTCCACAGGAGAGGAGCCTCAGACGGAGAGATAGGGATCTGACTGAGGCATTTCTGTACATACAATTATACCTTACAAGAATCACACACACACTCCCCCCAGGATAACCAACCCACCCCTGCATAAAGAACTTTGTCACACTCGAACATTGAAGCAAAACAACTTCAGTTCATCAGGGCCATTGCCTGTAGGTTAATATATCTTTCACTGGCCAGATGGATCTTCTTAAAACAACAGTCCTCACCTTCATGCCATAAAGGAAGCTGTGTAACTTATTCTTATCTCTCATGACCTTCGTTTGGAGCCTGTGAGGCTAAAAACTTTTACTCCACACTCCTATTCTTCGTTTAGAAATTCTAAGAACCACTAGTAAACCTGTAGATTGAGAGCAAGGTGCTCTGTTAGGAACATAAGAGCAATTAGATATCTGATACAAGAAGGAGATAACAACATATGTTATAAAAGGAATTAAACAGAGATCAACATAACTGATAATTCTCGTTGTTTGTGTTCCTCCAGGGATTTCTGGATGGCGACCTCTCCAAAATCCAATATGGCGGCGCAAATGTGTCTGGATTTCAGATAGTCGACTTTGATGATCCTGTGGTGGCAAAGTTTGACCAACGGTGGGAAGCTCTGGAGGAGAAAGAGTATCCGGGTGCAGATTCACGAATCAGAGTAAGAAACATCCATCATCTGTTGCTCTAGGAACCGGGAAGATTCTGTCTTTCAGGAGTTTTTCTGCATCCAGGTTTCCAAACCGTTGCTACGCGCGTCACAGAGATACGCTGCAAATAAGTCATGATTTCTCCTCTCTTATAGTACACCTCAGCCCTCACCTATGATGCAGTCCATGTGATGACTGAGGCATTCCGCTTCCTGCACAAGCAGAGGATAGACATGAGTCGCCGTGGCAACAGTGGGGACTGCCTAGCTAACCCAGCAGTGCCTTGGGCACAAGGCGTGGAGATCGAACGGGCTCTGAAACAGGTAGCTATGGACTGGGCAGTTTTTACAATGGGAAAGGCTTGTTGATCTAAGGTTTATTTATATAGCAGAATCCAGGAGTAAAACAATTCAACATGCTGAACTCATAAACAAATTAGGCAGGAGAGATTGAGAGACATTGCACTGGCATAAAGCTAATTAGAGAATTAATAAACAGGAATGATTAAAGTGGATAATAGGATTATAACTAAATGAGCATCTCTGTTAGATAATGTCTCCCACCCCATGTATGAAGCTGGTGCTGAACTGGAGAGCTCCTTTAGTAACAGACTGCTGCACCCTAATTGCACCAGGGAGCGTTATCACAGATCCTTCCTCCAAGCAGCTGGAAGACTCTAGAACCACCACTGTTCCCAACAATCTCAATCAGTTGTTCCATTCATGCTGATGTTTGCACAGTTTCTACCTTAGTCAGTTAAATAACCTGCTGCTGTCATTCTGCACATCTCTGATGTTGCTGCTATTTTCAAATATCCATTACTGTAAAAATGTCCATAGCTGCATATTGGTCATTTATTCTCCAGGTGAACAGTTTTATATTGTTAAAACACTTTTTATTTTATTGTTTATCTTCTTCACTATTATGTTATTCTTATACATTTTTCTAAGGTCCACATTTGAGTGACCATATTATAAGGGATTTTGTATTCTATTCAATTCTATGAATAAACTTAAATAATTAATTAATAAATTAATAATCAAATGATTAGCAATAAAATGAAACTTTAACTACAAACATAACTAATAATTAGTTTCTTAAAGGTTACAATGAAAAAAATACTTGTTTAATCTTGAGTTTAAGCAACTGATGAACTTCAGCATTTTTATTTGGGTGAATTTGTTCAAGATTAGTGGGAAATTAAAACTAAAAGCTGCTTCTTCAGGTTTAGTTGGGGTTCTGGTTCTGCAGAATAGATTTGATCCAGTAGAACTGAGAGGTCTGGCCTTTGACCTCCTGACAACAGGTCTGTAGTCTATTCTCTGAGCTACAGGGAGCCAGTGAAGGACTTTAGAACTGGGCTGATGTGCTCTACTTTCTTGGTTCTAATGAGGCTGCTGGCAGCAGCATTTTGGATCAGCTGCAGATGTCTGATCTACCTGTAAAGACACCGCTGCAGGGATCAATTCTACCAAAAATGAACAAAGCACGAAGTAGTCCTTTAATACTAGAGATGTTCTTCTTCTGGTGATAGAAGGCCGAGTTTGTTCCTGTCTTTATGAGCCTCTGGTGGTTTAAGGTCTGAGTCCATAACTGAAGCCAAGAGCTAAGTTTTAACGCTCTTCCTTTGGTCCAAAAACTATTACTTTGTTTTTATTCAGCCAAAGAACATTTTGTTCATACATGTAATTATTTCTCCTCTGCATTTCCATCTGCAGAACATGCTGTATTTCTGTTCTTTCCAAGACTCTTTAAAATTTTAAACATCCAGTAAATAAGATGGAAAACATTGAGATGTTTGCCACTGATAGGCCGGACATTAAAACCATGATTTAAGGTTCAACCAGAAAGTCCAAAATGATGCACAAACAAAATATGAAACAAGTCTTCCTTTGTATAATTTATTCATATTTATTTCATATTTTCTTATTTGACTGTAAAACACAAACACTAAAGAAAACAAACGGTACACTTCCTGTTCATTTATCTCTTTAAGTAAAATGAAAAAACAAAAACAATTGCCGTTCCATTTCTCTTATCTGCATTTAATGGAGGGGATTGGGATTAAATCCCTAACATTGAGCTAAAAGTTCAGTATGATCAGGATATTTAATTTAATTTCATATGTTTGATTATCAGAGGGAGGTCCAAGGTCCTACTGGTTCTCTACTCCTTGCTTCCCACCTTAATAAAATTATTTCTCAGCTTTGCAGAGGCTGATTGCAGTAAACTAATGTTTTTATACTTTAGAGCAAGATGTTGAGTATTTCTCCAAGTTTGAGATGATAACAATGTTTTCTGTCCTTTCATCCATTTCAGTGATAAACTTGATTGAAAAATAAGCTGCCCTCAGTTCTTGGTGTTGCAGAGATAATCAGCTCCATCTCTGATCATTTGGTGTCTTCAGGTACGTGCAGATGGCTTAACTGGAAACATTCAGTTTGACCAGTATGGGAAGCGGATCAACTACTCTGTGACCATCATGGAGCTGAAGAACAACGGACCTGTGAAGGTAACGGAGTCATTTATTGTGTGCAGCGTTTCTAGGCAGGATGAAATAATAACCGGTCGGTTGTTTTTGCTTCCAGATCGGCTACTGGAATGAAGTGGACAGGATGGTGCTGACAAAGTCTGAGCTTTACAATAACGACACGATGGGAATGGAGAACAAGACCGTCATCGTTACAACTATACTGGTAACACCTGCTTCCACTGGTTCAGTTCCCATGCATGAAGCTGCATGTAGGCAGCCAACAGATAGCTGGCTTTATTTCAGAGCAGAACAATTTATTAATATCTTTATGTTTTTGTCTCAATATTGTCTTTAAAAACAGGCAGTTAATTTTCATTTATTTCCACACATACCTGCTTTACTGAATATTGCACTTATTAATGTGCAGAAAGGACTTACTGTTTATTAACAGATGAATATGTTCAGGCTTTTTTTATTTGCCAAACTGATCTTAGAACAGCGCCCTCTGGCAACTATGGTGGGAAAAAATCTCCTATTAATTCTCTTTTTTGATTATTGATTATTAGAGCTGCGTTTCATTCATTTAGGCCTCAGAGCTGCAAGGCCACAAAGTTTCTAATTGAGAGAAGTTTTATTATCCTGTTAGGAATCTTTCTGACTGTTACTCTGGAATTATTTCATAACATTATGAGTTATTTCTTTGTTTGGGTAGAGACGTGTAATGTAAAAAATATTTACTTAATTAGGTTTAGTTACTTTAACACAGTTGTTTCATGTTAGCAGATTAGGACATAAAACAATTGTGTTAAAGTAACTAAATATGATTAAGTAAATGCTAAATGTGGTAGCATTATTTTTTCAGTGTGTGGAGACCTTCACAGCCTTTCTGCAGGGTTATTTAGTGAGAGACAAATGCTGTCTAGGCAGAACAGGGCTGAACGTCATGCTGTCAGGGTGGTTGTCTTCTTCTCTTTTCACTTTGCAAAGTAAAATTAAAGCTGGCTGAGCAGAATCCATCAAACTCTGTTCATTTAACTGAACTGTATAGTTGAAAACTTTTTTTCGTTGACACAACAACACACAATTTTTGATTGGAGGTGGGTGCAGTAATCTAAGAGATCCTTAGCTGTTTTATTCAGGTAATATAGCCTCAGGTTTCACAGAAATACTTCCTGTGATTTGGAAAATGTCTGATCTCAAGTCTAGTCCAGTTGTCGACCACAGGCTTACTGTGAGGTTGAACAGGTGAAGGTGGCCATGCAGGTGGTCTCTTATTGATTAAACACTCTTTAAATCTTACTTTTGAAGCAAAGGTTCATCCTTATCTTGCTAATAAACAGACTGGCCTCACAGGCCAGGCTTTGCATGCAAACAAACGTTAGGATTCTGTGTAGGAACAAATAAAGAGTTGGAGAAATGAATTCTTAATCTGTCTGATTTGTGGTTATGAGTTTTTAATGGAGCCATGTTGGTGAGCTGGAAGCTTTGGGTTGATTAGTAACTCCACCAATCCTCTCTGCTTTTAACAACCAGCTCTATCAACATCTAAGACACGCTGCGAATGGAACAAGACAATTTACATTTTAATTTTACTTACCTACTCAACTTAAGGGTAAATAACCTTACTTTACAAATTTACTCTAGATCGTTTTGCAGTGCACTCCTGCATGGGTTCTGGTTCCATTGTAAACGGTTCTCCCAGTCCCGTCCCAGGCAGCGGTCCAAGGGTTCCTTCCTATCTGCTGGTTTTAACCACCTGCTCTATCCAGATCAGTCGGATATAGCATAGTTAAAAATTACCCCTGCAGCAGGGTCCCCATGCTCTCCAGTGCAACAGGAGCCAATCCAGCTGCTTGAATCTGTTGATCAGCATAAAGATCCATTCTCTTTTAAATGTGAAACTGTTTAGGGAAACTAAACAGCCTTACTGATTAATAATAGACAAAAATTTAATGATTTAGCACATCAATAAAACTGTTTGTCTCATCATGTGTGTTTGTGTTCATAGGAGGCTCCTTATGTGATGCTAAAGAAGAACTCTGAACTGTTTCAAGACAACGACCGTTATGAAGGTATGAACCCTGGTTGTTCTTAGGGATGTCCTTTACATGGCAGACGTCCATCTCACCCTTTTGGCTTGTTCAAAATGCTACCGTTCATTTTTTAACAAATAAATCCAGCAGTGTGTACTCACCCCCGCTCTTTACCCCCTGCACTGGCTCCCTGTGCGTTTTAGAATAGATTTTATTTGTTTTTAAAGCTTTAAATAATCTTTAAAGCTTTAATATAACCCAGATTATTTGGCCAACATGTTAACCTTAATCCAGTTAATGCAGTCTTCTAGTCAGGTGATCTTAGAAGTCCCAAGGTGAAAGTATAAACTGTGGGGTGATCAGGTTTTTGCAGGTAACTTATTTGCAGGAATAAGTTACGCCCAGATGTTTGCACTGTTACAGATATCACCCTTTTTATGTCCAAACTCAACACATATCTGTTCAGTACTATCTGTTAATAAATCCTGCTTAAATGAAGACCACTGATCTCCATCCTGTTTAATAGAACAGATTTTTCTTTATCGAATGTCAGTCGCTAACAGATGCTAACGATGCATATGGAGGAGGTGTAGCTGAAGATCGGAGGCTGTGGAAAATGGTGAACTCTTCAGGCTTAACCAGATAGCTGCTGTGATTAGAGGAATCCCCACTGCTGGCTCACGCTTCGTGTCACAAATATGGCAGTGAGTCTAATCTGCATTGCGTTGTGGAACATGGAGCCATAGTTTAAAGTACTTTCTTTAAGCCCTTTCTCCTTTCATACTCACAGTATACTCATTATCTGATGTTGCTACTCTACTAAATGTCCCAGTGATGCTTATAAGCAGCGGTGGACAAAGTACTCAAGAGTAGTACTTGAGTAAAAGTATTGATACTCATAGTCTGTATAGTCTGCTTCTGTCTCCTTGAACCCCAGTCGGCCTCAGCAGATGGCTGCTCACACTGAGCCTGGTTCTGCTGGAGGTTTTCTTTTTGTTCAAAGGGAGTTTTCCTCTCCACTGTGCGCTACAAGCATGCTTAGTGTGAGGATTGCTGAAGAAGTCAAGTCAATGAGTCACGATGCAATCAGCTGGTTTTTCCTTAGATAGAAAACTTTGAATCAATCTGACTGGATGATCTGGTGTTGAACTGGAAAGTGCCTTGAGATGAGATGTGCTGTGAATTGGCGCTATATAGAAATAAACTGAATTGAAGAGTGAAATCTTAACTACAAGTAAAAGTTACTTGAGGCAAACATCTACTAGTTAAACTATTGAAGTACTCACTTTTGAAAGTACTTAAGTATTCAAAAGTACAAATAAAATTTTCTAGTATGAGTAAGTGTCTGTAGAATATTCAGAGTAATTTTTAGGAACCTGTAACTTTCAGAAAACAACTGATGTACTGATGCATAGAAGGACTCCCTTGAAAAAGAGATTCTTAATCTCAATGGTACTTTTCCTGGTTAAATAAAGGAATAAAAAAACCCCACATGCTATAGATTGTACACCACCTGGAAAGAACTTCAGCATAGAAAGGTTACACAAAATAAAGACAGTATTGTGATTATTATTTATTATATGATAAAATTAAACCAAAAGGCTTCCAACAGTAAGAGTCTTGATTCTCCTCATATTTTCTCTATGCAATAGAGGTTAAAGGCTGAATCTATTACCACAACAGAAACTCACAGCTCTACTTTGAGACTCATCTTACTGAAAAACTTGGCCACATGGCAACAACTAACACTTAATAATATCTGCTCTGAGTTTCTCACATTTATGGAACCTCATTTTCATCTCTGTGGAACAGTGGCATCCAGATTCAGTCCTCAGGGCTGCTATCTGCCATGATGGAATCACTTTTCAAGGAAGAAAAGCAGCAAGAGAGGATTATAAAGCTGAGATGTTCAGCCGCAAAAGACCCCCCACCCCCACCCCCAAAGGTACTGTAAAAAAAAAAGTACTTCAGTACAATAACAAAGTAAATATACTTGTTACTTTCCACCACTGCTTAAAGGTAACAAACATCGTACCGTTTGCTTTTACATGAATAGATACTCTGTAACATTTCCACACTAATCCAGAATGTTTCCTGAGGCTATTTTTATTTTTTTATTTATTTTATTGGAAACTAATGATTTTTTTCAAAACATGACAGGATAAGAGGCTAAACTTAATGACACCAACTCATGGTGCACAGGATGTCTTGTTTCTTGTGATATTTGCAAGTTATTTCTTTATTTGTCTTTAAATTCATTGTGATCTTTTGTTTCAGGTTACTGTGTCGACCTGGCCGCAGAGATCGCAAAGCACTGCGGAATACGCTACAAGCTCCGGATAGTAGGGGACGGCAAATATGGAGCCCGAGATGCTGAGACCAAGATCTGGAACGGGATGGTTGGAGAGTTGGTGTATGGGGTAAGCTGCAGACTCACACAGGTAGATCTAAAGATATTAGATTGTGAGATGGAGTTAAGATAAAATATCAGAACAGACTATGGGTCAGGATCTAGTTTTAAACCTTTTTCTTTGTTAATTTATGCATTAAGTGTTTGTTTTTATTGAGTTTAGGTGCCTTAGTGTTAAAATTTATCATTTATTTACAGTTAACCCCCAAATGTTCTTCCCGTGAGCAGATTTTGATTTAATCTTTGACTTTCATCAACATGTTTTTTGTTGTTTAATTTTTTCTGTAAACATGCTAAATTTATCTACATTCAATCTTCCAACCTCCATGACCCTGAGCTCATTACCATGGCTAAAGTTTTCTAGGAAACATCCAAAAAGCAATCAGGAAAATGGTTTGATTCATGGAGCATATACAAAGTTTTTTCTCTAACTCTGTTCAGCCATCTGTTGTCTCCACCTCCATGTCCTTTTAGGACCTTGTGTTTATATTATGGCAACTTAAACTATAGCGTTAATTTCAACGAATATCTCATCCAAATCTAGACACAAAACCCGTTTCAGACCTGATTTAAACTTCAGCTTCTGCACATAGAAAATAAACGCCGTCTCTTGTTGTTTAGCTCTGATTTTGGGAACATTAAATAATCTGGTCTCTAGATTATTTGGTGTTTTATAGATTAGGAGCAGATTTTTAAAATGGGTTTCAGCTCAACAGTGAGGCAGTGCAGTGATTGAAGTGTTGGTCAGCACTGTCCACAGCTGTCTGAATCTCTTCTTTTTTTAAAAAGCTCATTTAAAAACATATCCTTTTTTGTAAATATAAGTTTCTTTTACATTTTTTCAGTTCGTATAAGAAAAAAAACTTCATAAATCAATAAAACATGTTAAAACCTGCCAACGGGTGAGCTAGCTTTGGGCTTCACTTTGCATCTTCATAGCACATGCTGGTGTAGACTCTCACTTAGATAAAGTTGTTTTATGATTAATTTGAGCTGTTTTCATAAGTTCCAGTTCTAGTTTTATGTCACAGATGTAAAATGGAACCAAAACCTAAGACTCATGAATCTGAAGGTGTCCTACTTTAATAATTATTTAACCCTTTAATAAATTCAATCAAACTAAAACCATTGTACCTCATCTTGTATTGCTAGAATATGTCTTAACTGGGACATTCTGTCATTCTGAGGCCTGGCTCATGAGCACGTTGATAAAATATAATAAAACCTAGAGGAGCAGTTTGGAGTCAGATATATTTAAACAAAGGAAAGCACAGATATTTTAACTGACTTTGTGTTTTTCCCTCCTCAACAGAAAGCAGACATAGCAGTCGCCCCACTGACGATCACTCTCGTTCGGGAGGAGGTGATTGACTTCTCCAAACCTTTCATGTCGTTGGGGATCTCCATCATGATCAAAAAGCCTCAGAAGTCAAAACCAGGAGTCTTCTCCTTCCTGGACCCCCTGGCCTATGAAATCTGGATGTGTATCGTCTTTGCCTACATTGGAGTCAGCGTCGTTCTCTTTTTGGTGAGTCACATTGGATCGTTCTGTAAGAATTGAGGCTTACAGTAGTAGCTACCTCAATATTTCCCCACCTTCCTTGGCTGGTCCTTGGCTGGTCCCATGGCTGGTGATTGGGCAGGTCATTAGCTGGTCCTTGGCTGGTCATTAGCTGGTCATTGGCTGGTCCTTGGCTGGTCCTTGGCTGGTCATTGTCTGGTCCTTGGCTGGTCGTAGGCGAGCTGGCTCGCTGGTCCTCGTCTGGCCAACGCATCTGGTCCGCTGGCTGGTGATTGGCAGGTCATTAGCTGGAACTCTTTTCGGCTATGGTCCGCTGAAGGGTCATTGGCTGGTCCTTGGCTGGTCCTTGCCATTGGGGTCATTTAATGCGGTCGCTTGGCTGGTCGGGTTAGCTGGTCGGCTGGCTGGTCCTTGGCTACGGTCCTTGGTTGGGTTTCCGCTGTCTGGTCTTTGTTGGCCATTAGCTGGTCATTGGCTGGTCCTTGGCTGGTCATTGACTGGTCCTTGGCTGGTCATTAGCTGGTCATTGGCTGGTCCTTGGCTGGTCCATTAGCTGGTCATTGGCTGGTCCTTGGCTGGCCCTTGGCTGGTCATTAGTTGGTCCTCGGCTGGTCCTTGGCTGGTCATTGTCTGGTCCTTGGCTGGTCATTGATGGCCCTTGGCTGGTCATTAGCTGGTCCTTGGCTGGTTCTTGGATTAGCTTGGCTCATTAGGCTGGTCATTGGCTGGTCCTTGGCTGGTCATTGGCTGGTCATTGGCTGGTCCTTGGCTGGTCATTGGCTGGTCCTTGGCTGGGTCTTGGCTGGTCCTGACTGGCCCTTGGCTGGTCATTAGCTGGGTCTTGGCTGGTCATTAGCTAGTCCTTGGCTGGTCATTGGATGGCCCTTGGCTGGGCCTTGGTTGGCCTTGGCTGGTCTTGGATGGCTGGCTGGCCGGCTGGCTGGTCCTTGGCTGGTCCTTGGCTGGTCATTGGGCTGGTTCCTTGGCTGGTCCTTGGCTGGGTCATTAGCTGCTCCTTGGCTGGTCTTTGGCTGGTCATTAGCAGGTCCTTGGCTGGTCCTTAGCTGGTTCTTGGCTGGTCCTTGGCTGGTCCTTGCCTTGTCCTTGGCTGGTCACTGCACAGTCCTGGCTGGTCCTTGGCTGGTCATTAGCTGGTCCTTGGCTGGTCGCATGGCTGGTCCTTGGCTGGTCATTGCGCTGCAGCAGCTGGTCCCTGGCCTTGTCGCCCACTTGGCTGGTCATTAGCTGGTCCTGCTTGGTTGGTCGCGGCGCTGTGTGCGCTAAGTTTGCTGGTCCTTGAAATTTGGCTGGTCATTAGCTGGAATCCTTGGCTGGTCATTTAGCTAGTCATTGGCTGGTCATTGGCTGGTCATTACTTGGCTGGTGCATTGGCTGGTCATTAGCTGGTCCTTGGCTGATTGGCTGGTCATTAGCTGGTCATTAGCTGGTCCTTGGTGCGTGGTCATTAAATGGCTGGTCATTGGCTGCCTCATTGGCTGGTCCTTGGCTGGTCATTAGCTGGTCCTTGGCTGGTCATGGCTAGCTGGTCCTTGGCTGGTCATTAGCTGGTCATTAGCTGATTGCATTAGCTGGTCATTGGCTAGCTTAGCTAGTCCTGGCTGGTCATTAGCTGGTCATTGGCTGGTCATTGGCTGGTCGTCCATTGGCTTGTCAAATAGCTGGTCATTGGCTGATGTCCTTGGCTGGTCATTTCTGTCATCTTTTCTGGACATTGCTACTGTACATTCATTGAACATATATATTTTTCATTAAATCTATGGATATAGATTTTATGCCACATGATAACAACCAGGATTTTAGTTCAGATTTCAACAAAAAGATATGACTTAATTCAAAAGAAAGAGGAATGACATTAGCTGGTGTTTGAGCTCCCACATGCAGACCCAGATGAGAGTCAGGATCAGAGAGGATGTTCTAATTAGCAGCACTGGGACAGGGAATGCCACAAAGGGGTTAGGAGGAAGCCGTAGTCAAAGAGGCCTGCCAACAGGTAATCCAACAGTTGGCCCAACAAGGAGACAGCAGGAGAGTGAGGAGTTTTAAAATGCATTGCACTAAAAATATCATTAGAAATCTAAAGGGAACTGGACAGGAAGTAAATCTGCAGAGAGCTTCATATTCTACACAGAAACTCAGCTCTGCTTGCTGCTTTGTTCCACCTAATGAATGTCGCATCCATCCATCTTCTACTCAAGAGTCCCTCCTCGGATGACCGAGCTTCTCACCCCTATCTCTAAGGAGGCTCTCCCAGCTTACAATCCCACTGAGGGGAAACCCATTTAGGCGCTTGCATCCGCTGATCTCATTCTAGCGGCGAATGACAGAGTTCATGACATTAGACAGTGAGGTAAGGGCATTAGATCGACGATGAAAAATCGAAGAAGCTTGGCACGACTCAGCTCTCTGCTTCACCGTGTCGGACCAGTACAGCGTCACGTTTCACGGCAGACGCTGCGCCATCTGCCTGTCGATCTCACGCTCCTTCTTCCACTGGCGAACAAGATCCCCAAGATACCCTTAAACTTCCTCCACTTGGGGCAGGACACCCCGAACCGGAGAAGGCACTCTACCCTTTTCCTGGCTCAAGACCCATGGCCTCGGATTTGGAGGCACTGATCCCCATCCCCGCGGCTTCACACTCACCAGCTGCAAACCGATCCAGCAGAGCTGTAGATCACGACCTGATAAAGCCAATAGGACCACATCATCTGCAAAAGCAGAGATGCAATCCTAAGGCCGCCTCAAAATGGATCCCCTAACACGCCTTGGCTGCGCCCCAGAAATTCTGTCCATGAAAGTAATGAATAGAATCGGTGATAAAGGGCAACCTTGGCGGAGTCAACTCACGGAAAGCGAGCCGTCTTACTGCCCAAGGCAATTCGGACCAGACTCTGACAACGCGGTCATACAGGGACCTGACAGCCCGTATCAAAGGGCCACGGCACCCCATTACTCCCGAGAACCCCCTGCAGGGCCCCCGAGGACCTTACGGCCGACGCCTTCTCCAAGTCCACAAGGCACATGTAGACTGGTTTGGCGAACATGAACATGAATGAATGAGTTTAATTAGATCTACAGTTATTTCTTCCATTTTCTTCTACTTAAAATACTAAATGATGTGTTGATTGATGCTGACTAATGTTTGACTCGTTTAGATGGGAGGCATCTTAAACTCTGACCTGTTAATGGAGCCGGAGAGGTTTCTCCCTGTAGGTGTCGAGGTTCAGCCCCTACGAGTGGACACTGGAGGAGCCAGAGGACGGGGCGTTGCCGCTGACGACAGAATCAACCAATGAGTTTGGGATCTTTAACTCGCTGTGGTTCTCCCTGGGTGCTTTCATGCGTCAGGGCTGTGATATTTCACCAAGGTTGGTAGGACATAAAACCACTGATTTCTTTTCTGTTTCCTGTCTGTTGTTCAAATGAGGATCTGACCCTTTATCTTTCTTCTCTGAGTACAGGATGAAAAAGGAAATATGAAAAAAAAAAATACCATTGAGAAATGGAAACTTAAAAACTTATTGGTTAAAAAAAGTTTTTGAGACTAACTTTACAGTTTTCTCAGGTTTCATTTTTTCTGATAATTTTTTTCTTTTATGTTTCCAAATTGATTTTTTTGCTAATTTTTCAGATGTCAGATTGAGTTTAATGAATTTCAATCTGTTCAAATTTAGTTTTTCAGATCATATTTTCTAGTGTGGTGGGGGGTTTTCTTCTGTGATGGGCGAACAAGCATTTCTATTGGTCGACTGGACGTATAGCAACATTTTCATTGGTTGACTGAGTGTTTGAATTGGGCTCCAAGTGAAGAGAATGTGATCTGTTAAATGCAATTTCAAAAGAATGCAACTGGTAAAACAAAATCTGAAAAAAGGAACATTAAAAAAATTAAAAGTGAAAATGTCAAATATGTAAGAGAAGTTAAAATATAAAGTATAAAAATTTAAAACAGAAAGGATCAAATCTGTAAAAAGAAAATGAAGAAGATAATGTAAATTTTTTCCCACTTAGTCCTTGTCATGGTCATACTGGAGCCAGTGCCTGTCTCCAGCTGTCACTGGGTGAGAGGCAGGGTTTACCCAGAATAGGCCGCCAGTCTATCACAGCGCAACAGAGACACAAAAAGACACACAACCATGCACACAAACAGCTATGGACAATTTAGAGAAGCCAGTTCAGCTAGCAGTCATGTTGGACTGAGGGAGGATGCCAGAGAGCCCACACATGCACAGGGAGAACATGCAAACTCCACGCAGAAAGACCCCGGGCCGGGAATCAAACACAAAACCTTCTTGCTGCAAGGCAGTAACTCTTTCCAATGCTCCACCATGCAGCCCGCAAAAAATTAAATATCACAAAATATTGAAATAGAAATATTTGAGAAAATGGCTGCATGGTGGAACAGTCTGCAGCACTGCTGCCTTGCAGCCATGGAGTTTGCATGTTCTCCCTGAGCATGAGTGGGTTCTCTCTCGGTACTCCAGCTTCCTCCCACAATCCTAGGTTAACTGGCTTCTTGACAATGACCTTAGGTGTGAGTGTTCCTGTCTGGCTATCAAAGTGAGGACCATTGTTCAGATTTCAGCATCACATTGAGGACCAGTTGTTGCAAAGGCAGGTTCAGGTTAGGATGAGGTATGCATTGGTAATGCTTAGGTTTAGGGTTATTTTCAGGGTTAGGGCATAGAAAGGGTTGAAAATGCAAATCAATGGTCAACACATGGTCCTCACTACATATAGTAAGTTGAGAGAATCTGCGTGGTCTAGCTCTGTGTTAGCCTGTTATGGCCTGATGACCTGTCCAGTGTGTCGCTCGCCACCTTTCTCCCATAGAGGGCTCGTTCTTTGCAATAAATAAGGAACAAAATTACATTTTCTGTTTTTTTTTCAATACTCTGTTACTCTACTTTCTGTTGCTTTTGTATTTTAAGTTATGCTTTCTTTTGGGAACACTAATTAAATGGTTCAGAATGCCTCTCAGTGTCTCTTGCCCTTTATCGCCCTTTATTAGTGCACCAAAAACTAAAACAGATCATATTTGTGCACAGATATAATCTTTTTGTCATCTTAAATATTAGACTCTTTCCTTTAGTCTTTCTCTGTTTATTTGACATGTTCTCATGCTGTGTTTATAGGGAACCCTGTTGGGAGACCATTTGCCTCCAGCAGAACCTGAACTGTTCTGTGTTGTGTGCAGGTCTCTATCGGGTCGTATAGTTGGAGGGGTGTGGTGGTTTTTCACGCTCATCATCATCTCATCGTACACCGCCAACCTGGCTGCCTTCCTGACAGTGGAGAGAATGGTGTCTCCCATTGAGAGTGCTGAGGACCTGGCTAAGCAGACAGAGATCGCATACGGGACGCTGGACTCTGGGTCCACCAAGGAGTTCTTCAGGGTGAGTTCTTCTTCTACAGGGATCCATCTTAACGGGGATCAATTAGGAAGAGTTTGATGCCTTAATTACCTCATCATTTAGTCTTCAAAGGTTCATCATATTCTGATGCATCGTAAGATTAGTAAAGCCTACTTTTAATCAAAATATGAACAATCATCTCCTGTGGGGAACAGTAACCTCTGTGCTGTTCAGACGGATACAGATTCCTGATCCGTCTCAGGGGGCGGTCCTGTATTATGGGATTGGCTGTAAGAGGATTTCCTCATGGCTCTTCCACATAGCTCAAGTGGATCTTCTTTGGGATGCTGTGTCTGCTGTGGAGTAAAAAATGTTGAGATATGTCTGTTCTTAGCCTCTCTCAGGTCATGAGAGATAAGAATGAGTCACACAGGCTCCTTCATGGCATGAAGGGGAGGACTGTTAACTTTAACAGTTTGATAATAAAGCTGAGAAAAGAGAATCGGTTTTACATCCGGCTTCTTCTTTCAGCCTGTGCCAACAAACTCCTTTCCAAGACTGACTCTTGTTTTTCCTCAGGCACGATCCCTTTCACGTTTTCTCTTTTTAGCCTCTTCAAAAGGTTTAAAGTTTTTCCTTGTCTCAGCAATGAGGAGTAGTCCAGCAGGCAGAAAAATAGTAGAGCAAAAGCTAGTAGCCATTCAAAATTTCCCCACTTTCCTTGGCTGGTCCCCTACAATTTGTTTTTAAACAATCATCTTTGTACTAAAATATTCATTCTGTCATGATTTGTGCACATTAAGATCTAAAGAGAAGCGTCATCTCCTGGTCAGACCTTGTAAGTCAGTGAAAAGGTGGAGTCAGAGTAAAAAATATGTTTGGTTCATGAAGGGGATTTTACTGGGAGTTGCAGGGGAGTGTTCTGCCGTTCAGCTGGAATTTGACTGGGAAGGGCCACTTTGAGTGGCTGCTTCTGTAAGAGCCTGTGGCCATAAGGGGATACATTCTTCCAGATCACATGACCTGGCCACTGACGGTCGGTCATCTCCAAACTTACATAGTCAGTATTACAAGAGGGGAGCCCCGCTGGTAGCATTGATAGTGTCAAGCGCTGTATATATTGGCCTGAGAAATCATTTACGACAACTCAGATGCGTCAACTCTTTGGGTCACAAAGTCTGCGGTGTGCCTTTGAGGAAGAGTAACTAGATTCTGCCTACCTCTGATCTACATCCCTTTAACAGACCAATCTTCTACATTTTTTCAGCGCTCCAAAATCGCGTTGTTTGACAAGATGTGGCAGTACATGAAATCCGCAGAACCGTCCGTGTTTGTCAAGAAAACGTCGGAGGGCGTCCAGCGTGTGCGGAAGTCCAAAGGAAAGTACGCCTACCTGCTGGAGTCCACCATGAACGAGTACATCGAGCAGAGGAAGCCCTGCGACACCATGAAAGTGGGAGGAAACCTGGACTCCAAAGGCTATGGCATCGCCACGCCCAAAGGATCCCCATTAAGGTGGGTGGATCAGTATAACAATGCCAGCCAACCTGCACTGCCATGTACCATTCACACTACTAACCTGCTGCCTAGCATACTGTTTCCCTCCCCGCTCGCCCAGTTCTTTTCTCCACGAGACTCTCTGAGAAAAGGAATGATCCAAATACACTGACTGGTGCTAACTAGTTAGTGTGTGAGCCGCTGCTGCGTTCAGGTGCAGCGATGCTCATCAACAACAGAAAACACCCCATGGGGAGCGCTTACTTTATCCCAAGCCTTAGTGCCTGTTGGGTTTCGCAGTATGCGAGTGTGATGAATGGGGCATGGCAGCTCACTACTCGTTGTTATAATAATCCACCTACCCTGATGACATCATCCCAGTGGTTTGTATTTTGACTGTTGGTTACCACCTCTGACCCTATGGTTGGGGTGGTTACCGTGACAACGGGGGGAGGGTTTGTTTGAGATGTCAGGTCTTAAAGCGAGCCTTCAATTCATAGATTTTTCCTCATTTTGCATCGAAAACAAATAATTAAACTCGGAAGGAAGCAGCTGTGTAAGGCTGGATTTAGAGGTGGTTTTAGAGGAATCACCGCATTTCAAAGCCGACAAAAGGAATATTGATCTTTTCCTCATGTTTTTTTTTCCTACAAAAAGGAAAGAAAATGTATGAATTTGTAGTTTTTTGGCGATTTGCTCTTTAAGACCTGAATCAGGGGATTATTCCTGTCTTTAAGTGTAAGACCTAAACATCTGTTTGAATGTGAATGCGTGTGTCGCCTTTGCAGACATCCTTAAAAGAAGCAGACATTTTATTACTCAACAGCAGACTTTCATTTTTTGTTTCACTGAGAATGCAGCTTTAAAACTCCAGTACTCCTTTTGTATTCCTCTGGTCCCTGGGGGGGTAGACATTTCTTTAAAGTCTGTTTAATGAAGAGCTTAGTTTGTGAAAAACACTGTAAACACGGACAGTTAAAACTTTAATTCAATTAGGTTTATTTCTATAGCACCAATTCACAACACAGTTCACCAGATCATCCAGTCTGATTGATTCAAAGTTTTCTATTTGAGGAGAGCACATCCAGTCAAAGAAACAGGACTATACTGAAAAACAGGCACATCTCCAACATCTATAAACAAAGGTTAAACTCACTTTAAAAAGGAGGAAACCTCCAGAAGAACCATACTCACTAAATGAGTATATGTGAAAATAAAAATTGCTCTGAATGAAGTCTGAATTTTGCTCAAAGGACAGGTGCTTAATAAAAAAAAAGAGTTTGGTTTAAAACACACATGTAAACTACTCTCCACATGCATTTTGAATATTTCATGTGTGCAGATTCATTACCTTGAGGCCCCCAGTATAATAACAAGAATGAGTTAATGCTCTGTTGTAATAGAAAAAAGGCTTAACAGCAGCTGCAACTGATTAGAAATGTAAATGTCTGTGTTCGGGTATAAACAAAAGTTCATTCAAGCCTCAATTTCCTCAATATAAACAATGCAGCTAATGTTAAGTTAGCTCAAATGAAGCTCCAAATTTAACATTCATCATTTACATCACATTACTACTGCTGTCAGGGTAAATTTATGACTGTGTTAAACTTAGTTATTTGATGATGAGTCCACTTAGCCTGAAGATGCTTTGCTAACGCTGCTGGTAGCAACTAGAAAACTGGACTGTCTCAAAAGGCGGGATATCCTTTAAACCAGCCATTACAGGCCGATTACTTTCATTGGTTGGTTGGTTTCACCCTCAAAAAGACAAACGACACAGAAAAAGGTCCACATTTACGTAGGACAGAATCTACAAAAGCATAAAAACAAGCCATGGTTGCTTTGACTCATGCTGGTGACGTATTGAGGGGTTCAGGTAACCAGTCTGAATGCATAAAACGTTGAAAAATACATGTGGAGAGAATTTTACATGCATGTGTTTTACATTTAAACTGCTTGTATAAGTGTTTATAATGCTTGTGCCATTTTGGCAAAATCGTGTCTTCATAGCAATGAACGGCCACTTTATTAGGAACATCTTGCCGGTAATGGATCCACTCCCTTTGCCCTTCTGACCTGCATCAGTTCTTTATACCACAAATTCAAAAGGCTTTAAAGATTTTAGTCCATATCACATAACATCACACAGTCAGTGCTAATACATCAGCTGCAAACCTGACGTTCCACTGCATAGCTGAGGTTAGTCCTGCTGACTGTTACCATGGAGACCACTGGAGAACAGTGAGCTCCCTGGCATGTTGACGGATCCATTTTGAGATCATTTGTGACTGGGTTTATTATCCTGCTGGAAGAAGTTATCAGAAGATGTGGTCATAAATCGATGGACTTTGGCAGCAACAGTATTTAGAGAATTTAATCACCATCTGGCTCTAGGGGGCCCAAAGTATGCCAAGACGATGCACCATTACACTAGCAGCAGCAGGCCAAGATATTAATAAAGGCATTTATTACTCATTTGTGCCACAGTCTGAGTCTGCAGTCTTATTACTGCTGTTAAATTGACACGGTTGGAGCAGGCAGAATGGTTCCAGTCTGTTATTGTCCAGTTCTGGGGAGCCTGCGCCAACAGGAGCCTCAGGTTCCCCCTTTAACAGCTGACAGGGGCTCATCTGCTTCTAGGTGCGACTGAGTGAGCCTTTATTCTGCTCATCTAGGTTTCGGTTGCTCTACTGTTGCTTTTCTATCATTGGAAGTAAATCTGTCCATTCTCTGATGACGTCTGACATTAATAAGGTGCATCCTTAAACATGATCAATATTTATCTTTTTTATACCACTCTCTGTAAATATGGGAGAAGTTATTTCCCTAAATTGCTCTTGGTAATAGTATTCCAAAAAAAAAAAAAAAAAAAAAAAGAGTTAAAAAACAATCCACTGGACTTTTGTTTCCAAGTTTGAAGATGTTTCTCTTCCCATCCAGGAAGCTTTTTCAATTCAAAAAATGTCAGAAATAACGTTGAGATCCAGGTTTTATACAGTAGTTGCAACAAAGCACTTGTCCCTTTGTTTTGAAAATGCCAAACCCCTCTTGCCTCTGCAATGCCCCATACCTGCCTATGTCTCTCTGAAAAGGGGGTCCGGTGAAATGGGGAATGGGATTGTTGGCCTGGCTGATTAGGTGAGGTCTTCTCTTCCCGCTGTAAAGAGCTTGGGGTGGCTGGAAGGAATCAACTCAATTGCTGCATTGCAGGTTTTTGAAAAGTGGCAATCTGAGTCCACCTTCTCTGTTTAAGGTTGTTTTTTTCTTTCTTAACATAGATGGCTTCCTTCTACACCCCTCTCAAAACCACCTAATTATCTTTATCCAAAATGTAAAGCATTCTGGTCCTCCAAAGAATGTCCTTTTTGTGCATAAGGTGTAGATGTACCATACAGGCTTGTCCAGAGGAGGCTCTTCTGAGTTGGGTCATGCGTCTGTGGAGAGGTTGTTTGGTTTCTCCAATATAAAGATCAGAGCATTCCCTCACTGCATTGAACTGCAGACACCACTCCACGCTCCTTATTAGGTCTGGGGGTTTTGTCGTTAGGATGCACCAGCTCTTCTGTTTAAGGGTCTTGTTTGGTTTGAAATGTTCTGGGATTTTGTGTTTGGAGATGCATGTTTTCAAAACGTGCTTCAACGCTATTTCTGACATTTTAAATTGAAAAGCACTTCTCCGGATGAAGCAAACCGCCTTCAAACTTGAAAACTAACTTTCTTTTTAGAATGACTATGAGCTGGATGACTGAGAGTCTTCAGTACTTTGTAATAGTAGTTTCTTCAGGATTCTGATGATCAGTTTGACTTTTAAGAAGTCCTTCTCATGCAAATTTTCACTGAGGTACAGCCATAGATTGGCAGATTTACCAGCTGTTCCTAATAAAGTGGCCAGTGATAATAGAAGAACAGGGTCTAAATGAATACCAGAGATAACAGGCTGTTGGCTGGTGAAATGTGGAACCTGTGACACTCAGTTCTTTGGCCCCAGTTCCTTGTGAGGGAAATGAAAATGAGTCAGAGCTTTAGTCATTTGTTTACTGCAGAGCAAAAATATAAAAACCAGGTATGAAATCAAACCTTTTTATTTAACAGCTGAACTTTCTGGCATTTTACTTAAAAAGTGGAATTATATCAATGTAATAAAAGGCACACATTTCTATCAGATCAATTTGAGGGAAAAATAATATTATTATAAATTGGTGTGAAAAGAGGTTGAGTCGCTGCATGTTTAGTAGTTGCTAAATAGAGCTGTGCAATTAATAGCATTTGCAATACAATCGCAGTTTAGAAAAATAAAATTTTCAAATCGCAGAGGCACTCAATGTCTGTTTCCAGCCCTTTAGGTGGCGGTAATACCATTAAAGTTGGAATGCACCACACTGAAGGAAACAGAGTTGCAGCTTGAACCTAGATTAATGCATTATAGTCTTGAAACACTGAACTCTGGACAAGCAGGTTTTCAAGGTCATGAAAAAACTGGAACCCTGGAGTAAAACATTGTCATGCCAGTGCTTAGTCCAAAGGATTATCACGACAAAATCGCAATATGCAGCAGCTGAACATCTACCTGCTCTAGCCTCTAGCTGACAGTAGATCTATGTTACACAGAGGAAAAACATTCAAGGACTTAAACCTACTGCAAGTAAAGAAAAGCATCATACTAGTCCCACAATAAATAAGTTCTCCAGACCACTAAGGGGAGACAATCTTCAACTCTCAGGACCAGAGTCCAGTGAAGTCATGAATCTGAGATTCAGGCCGTTTCTCAATATGCATACTTGTGTGTTCTCATGTGCTTGTGAAACATCAGCCTCAGCCCTAGTACTGCTCCAATTCACAAGAACACAAGAAGTTCAGTTGGTGTTGATCAGAGCATGACCTAAAGTTCATACTAAGGTGTTTGATAAACCTGGCGCTATCCAACCTGTGCTTTGCACTTTAAAACCCTGCCAGCATCTCTGGTTTGATTGGTTTACGCATCTAATGGTACTCAGGTACAGTAGTCTGACACAACAGTACCTGCTGCAAAAACCTAAATGAGCTAATGCAAAACAAGACTAAATACCTGCAGAGGAAAACATTCAAGGACTTAAACCTACTGCAAGTAAAGAAAAGCATCATACTAGTCCCACAATAAATAAGTTCTCCAGACCACTAAGGGGAGACAATCTTTAACTCACAGGACCAGAGCCCAGTGAACTCATAAATCAGAGCATTCAGCCGTTTCCCAATATGCATACTTGTGTGTTCTCAGGTGCTTGTGAAACATTATCAGCCTCAGCACTAGTACTGCTCCAATTAACAAGAACACAAGACCGCATGCATCAGAGCAGACTTGTCCATTCTCCAGATAGACAGCTGTCCCAGCATGCACTGCAGCAGCTTCCAGTGGAAGCGCTTACAGAGCTCACAGAAATTAGGTATAAATAAAAGTTAAAAGTTCAATTTTCTGTTTTTCTACAAAAGTATGTTTTAAGATCATTTGAGGCGAGAAAATTATACTTTTAAGCATCACTATATTGGCCATTTAAATGATTTAGTGCATGATTAAAAAAATAAAAGTTCCTGATGTTGAGAGGAACCAGCAACCAGTGGACCTCCAGTAACATTATTATGCCCGTCTGCAGCAGCCCTCTCTCAGCATAGCAGCATGTGAAGGACCGCTGGCTCTGATGGCCATTTTTTTTTTTTTATTTGGCAAAATGTTCATTTTTGCTTTGTGCTTTATCTGACTGTGTTAATTATTATTCCCCCACTAAATGAAAAAATCAGAATGTATTATTATCTAGAGATTATTTTATAACAAGGAGGTGAAATGCAGCTTCAGATGAGCTTTGAATGTGGTGATGTCACGAGTACGCTTCTGTTCCAATTGACCACTATTTATGTTGCATGCTCCTGTTCTCTCGTGAATCCAGACTTTTCTGTTTTCTCGTCGAGAACCAACTAGGCGAGAAGACAAGTCATACTAACGTTCTTGTGAATTGAGAAACGGCTTCAGGCTGTGTCCGATCGACCACCCTAACCATTAAATCCCTCCATCACTATATAGAGCAAGGACTATATAGTGAACTTGATAGTGAACTCAGTTAACTGACCGTTTAGACGGATCACTGCTTTTCGCTCCCCAGTGGTCACGTAACTCCCCCTATTGCCTTTTCCATCTGTTCATTTCTTGTTGCCACAACAGATCCCATGGTGCTTTGCGAGGAGATCTCTCCCTAAGCAATCTGGGATTTATCTGCTCATCGTGACTATTTATGATCATTACTTTTCAAGGTGCATTGTGGGAAATTTCAAGTCCACTACTTTTTTATTCACTAGACCTTCGGACACTCATTTAAAATGGCGTAACCACTATGTAGTGCCCTATGTAGGAATTAAGGCAGACATTAGGAGCCGAAGTGTTTAAACAAAATTCAAAGAATAATTACTTCCTTTCATTCCTCTTAATGTCCTCCGGTAGACATTTATCATCCTCCATAGTTACATCTTTACCAATGCTCTGGTCTATAGTCATTAATATTCCATTATGGAGAGCTAGTTCGAAGCTTTTCAACTGTTATTTTCTAACTGCAGCCTTTGTTAAATTATGAATTGTGTGTGTTTGCATCATTTATGTATTTGCACTTTGCTTCTCTCTATTATCTGTCACGGTTAATCTAACCTTTTGTTTGACATCAGGCCTGTGTGGCAGAGTGTCGCTCAGATTTATTAAAATAAATCGGTAATTTTTAATTATCAGGTGAGAAATTCTAGGTTTCTGAATGAATCAGACTTTAGTGGTCCAATATGAGTCACAATTTGAGAAACAAACAGCCAAAAGGAAGATAAAAGAATGCTGACACATCCGATAAATACTACAGAGGGTTAATTTACTTCTTTAAGTGTCAAAGAATGTGTCACAAGTTTGGTACATTTTTCACCAGCTAATAAGATAATCCCTGCTGAGGAACTTCTAAAAGTTATTTTGGAGGACTGGTTCGATACCAGAACAGTTTACACTGTTTACTGGAAAAACACACTAAATGAAATCTGATGGTTTCTAACCAGTTTAGACTTTTAAATTGATTTAAATTGTCATGTAATTGTCACCAGTGAATCGATGTATTCCTCCCTGATCAGCTACGTTTAGACATTTAACATACAGAGGACGGTGTAAATAGTACATATCACCCATTTCTGGGAGAAAAGGCTAATCAGCAGGTTGAATCAAGGGATGGACTGATGCAGGAATGAATGAATACGCATGCGTCTTGGTGTGTTGCATGTTTAGTCACTCATGTTGTTTCTTATTTCTTTGTCTTTTCAGCAAGCTGCCAATAGCTGGTTTCTCCGTCCCATGCATCCTCTTCCTTATACGCCTCTCCACTCTCTCTACTCTCTCTCTCTCTCTCTCTCTCTCTCTCTCTCTCTCTCTCCCTCCCTCTATCATTCTGGGGTTATTTTTATTCAGAAAATGTTTATTCAGCAGGTTATTAGTTAAGTTGATCTGAAATCCATGGTTTTTCCTAACTCCAGGTAGCTGAGAGGAAAGGGTCCTAACTGACTGCATCTTCCTCTCCTTCCAAACCCACAGTATACATTATTACACTCATCTTTGATTACATTGCTGTAATTTTCCACAACATCTACTGAAACCACTTCTATATGTCAGAACTGATTTAAGATGAAGACCAGGCAGTAAAGCAGCACCCACCTCATAGCAGACGATTATTGGACATACAGTCAGGTTTTGGCCTGTCCATAATCCACTATTACATGTCATCATTTAATCATTTACTGGCATTTCAGCTCTGAGTACAGGTCCTCGTTAGAGAGAATAACAATCAGCTTCTAACCACACTGTACCAAAATATGGTTCATTTACCCTAAAAGGTTTACATTAGAGAGTTTCTAAACCAACTACAGCAGTTTCACTAACAGGATGGATGGATGGATGGATGGATGGATGGATGGATGGATGGATGGATGGATGGATGGATGGATGGATGGATGGATGGATGGATGATAGATGGATGGATGGATGGATGGATGGATGATGATGACAAAGATGGATGGATGGTGGATGGATGAATGATAGGTGGATGGATGGATGGATGGTAGATGGATGGTGGATGGATGGATGATAGATGGATGGTGGATGGATGGATGGATGGATGGATGGATGATAAATGGATGGTGGATGGATGGATGGTTGGTGGATGGGTGGATGGATGATATGATAGATGATGGTGGATGGATGAATGATAGGTGGATGGATGGATGATAGATGGATGGATGGTGGATGGATGATAGATGGATGGTGGATGGATGGATGGATGGATGGATGGATGGATGGATGGATGATGGATTGATGGATGGTATGGATTTCCTCTTGGTGTGGATGATAGATGGATGGACGCAAATAACAAATAAAATCCCTTAAAATCTAGGATGAAAGGAAAGAAAATCTGGCTTTGCATTTATCCCCTTTTGATATGGAAGCATGAAATGAAATGATATGCATCTAATCGACCTTTGAAAGTCACCTGATTATGAACTAGAGTCCACCTGTTTAATTCATCCTTAATATAATCCCAGCTGTTCGCTGAATGCCTCAGAGATCAATAATGATTGAACAGCATCATGGCGTCTAAAGGACATGGCAGACAGGTCAGGGAGAAGCTTGTGGAGAGCAAATCAATTTCTGAGGCTTCAGATCAGGTGGGACAAGCTTTTTCAAAATGCCATGTCTGGGGGAAAATTAATATTTCACCTTCAAAATAATGAATTTTTTTCTATTTTAATCAGCAAACCCACAAAATCAGCCTAATCTGGTTCCCAGCTGCATCTCTATTTTATTATCATAGAAAACCATAGAAAAATCCCTCTGTGTGGATATTATAACTAACTGTATGGAGACGAGGAGTTTCAATAAACACGTCCATGAGATCTGTCTGATCATACGTCTTAGTTAGGCTGTCTGTTAGTGTGGCTGCTGTAGTTCAGAGCTAATGGAAGGAAAACCCCTGGAATCAGGCTTGGAGGATCATTTGGTTGTTTTGCTTTGTGGCTTAAAAATATCTCCGATTAAAGACAAAAACCACTGAGCTTTCCTGAAATCTGAAACACAATGGCACATCTTTTTTCAGATTATGTAGATGTCAAGGATCTGAAGGCAGAAAAAGATCTGAGAGGCAGCGGCAAGGATTTGGTTAAACTGATAAGGTTTATCCTCATTAATCCTTGTTAACACCTGGCCAGATTAGCAGACGGTGGTTGATGGGAGACATTCTTTAATAAAAGAGAGATTCAGATGTTTGTTAGTTAAAAGTTACACAGTCATTGTTTAAACAGGGCAAAGGAGCAGCTGCCCTGGACCAGAAGAGGCCAGTGGTGGTGCTGGACCAAATTTACCAGGGAGCCACGGTGGAGCCCATGCTTTTAAATGGGACCACAGAACAAAAGTAATAAGTACAATAAACAAAAATAACAACAGAGTGAGAGAATCTGGTTTTGTATCTTAAGTGAACCGTAAAGGATGAGTTGGAGACTTTCAGATGCAAACTGCGGTTCTACTTTAGCAGGACTGAAGATGAAACATGACTTGAATTCAACAATTCAAAAGATTCAAAGATGCTTTATTCATTATTTCACCCAGCCTGGAGCAGCGGCCGTCCCAGAGGAACGCTGTCTGAGGCTTCGCTGCCATCAAAGGCTCTGCCTCTCTTTAGTTCCAGCTGCAATGTAGGCTGTTAAAGTCAATTGTAGAGGTGAAATGATAAATTGGTCCAAGGGTTGAATCAGGTAGAGTCCCTTTATCATTATGAGAAATAATTTAGTGTTACGCTTCAAAAGCTGATTAAAAAAAGTAGAATTTCTTAATCAATGGGCTCTATGCAAAACTCCACTACTTCCTGAACTTAAGGCAGCCCTTTGAGCCCTGTCATTCATTATTGATTGTTTGACTTTATTGAACTCACAGTGGAGAAGTGTACTCGTTACATCAGCTCAAATAGTCAAAGAAGAATGTGCCAAAGGAAAAAAAAAGGTGAATGGGATACATATAGTATATATAGTTCTTTTTTTAATAGTAGGATAACTATACAGGGATCTATAATCATCCCTAATAAAAATCCATCTATTTATATAGATGGGATTTTCTGTATCTGGTTGAAATGTTAAAACTCGACCCCATTCAATTCATTTATTTCTATGTTCACATTGTAGTGTTGCATTGTAGAGTCTGGTTGCAGCAGGGATGAATGACCTGCAGTAGCGCTCCTTTCTACAAACCGTGTAAAAGTGTTTGACAAAAGGAGCTGCTCAGCTTCATGATGGATGGAAGCTTGGACAGCACCCTCCTCTCAGCCACTTCCTCCGTCAGTCTCTTTCTGTCCCGCTCTGTGCTGCCAGGGAACCAGCAGACGACAGCGTAGAGGAGGGCTGAGGCCACCAGAGTCATAGGAGGTTATAATCAGGGGCCTGCTCACTCCAAAGGACCTCAGCCTCCTCAGGAGGTGGAGGCTCTGGTCCTTCTTATACCGGGCATCTCTTTGGTCTTCCTGGTGTTACTGGATGAACTGATGAATCCAGGTGTGTCTGGCCATGCTTACTGTGGTCAGGCACACCTGGATTCATCCGTTCATCCAGTAGAGAAAGGCAGGAAACAAAAGAGCTGCCTTAAGTTAAGGAAATAGAGAAGCTGTGCATAGAAGCCCCTTGAGCAGGTAATAAAAATGATCCATATTAAAATAATATCTATTAGGAATAATGTGTTGACCAACAAAATCAAGAGAAATACACTTCAGAGAACAATTGCCTTATAGTTCAGTACAGGGGCCAGGACCTGTTCTACAGGGAAACTGGCTCCTGTTGGCCCCATTAGATCCGCCTGTGCAGGAAGCCATTTTTTTTTTTAGAATCTCTGTAGTTTTTTTTCCTCTACATGGCTTGAAAACCGATGTGCCAGCAGCTAATATAAATGATCATGTTATTTTTTTTCTAAGAACAATGACTCCATGTTGTTTCCAGGGGTAAATCCAATCCCCTCAGCTTTTCTCTGACATCCTGAACTGGGCTTTAAAATCTGATGTCATGTAGTCCGTCATTGGTCCTATTAATCTAACCTGAGAACAAAGCAAAATTCCCCATGTTTGTTTTCTGTGCAGGTTTTCCATAGACAGTAATGAGCGTTAGCATGTTTGATGCTGATTAACGTAGGTTTTCAGAGGATTGTTACTGACAGCTGAAATGAACTGCTAACGGCCACTGTGTTCATGTAGAAATGCGGTGAACCTGGCGGTGTTAAAGTTGAACGAGCAGGGGCTGCTGGACAAACTGAAAAACAAGTGGTGGTATGACAAGGGAGAATGCGGCAGCGGAGGAGGGGAGAGCAAGGTTAATACACACTCTCACACACACCCACACACACACTCACACACAGCAGGACAGGGAGGAAAACAGGGGGTTAGTCTGTGAAATGTGGAACATGAAGAAGCAGCACAGTCACAGGGCCACGGGGAAACGCTACGGCTAGCGGGGAGGGAAAAATGTCAACCTGCAGAGATCAAAAAGCAAAAGCTCGACTCAGAGCTGTGATCAATCCAGCGGGTGGCGCTGTTCTCTGCTCTGCTTCTTCTTCTGTTTTGTTGCACCCTGTCTGGTTGAGGTCTGATTTCTAATCCAGGTGAGGGTCAGCTGACCTCAGACCAGATGGCAGCAACATGGGCGCTGCATGCAGAGGGTTCTGACGAGCCGTCTGAACTCTGCGCATCAGCGGCTCTGGCCTGGCAGGGAACTGCAGGTGAAAAAGCAACAGCCTTTCATTGCAGCACTTCTCACTGTCTGTCTCAGAGGCTAAACACAGGAGCCCAGAGTTAACAAATGCACTAAATCAAGGTTTCCAGAGCTTTAGCAGCCATGTGGCCTAAAACCTCCCAGCTGTACCTTAAAGATGAAATTAGTGTCAGATGCATCCAGGGTGGGCTCTCTCTATTAGCTGCGAGAACAGAGTAAGAACTGCTGCCTCGTTAATAACATAAGATAACATTGATAATGATGTTATTTATGTTATTCCCATTGAAGAGTGCCAGTAAACCTTGCCGTATTGAAACTGAATGAGCAAGGGACCCTAGACAAGATGAAAAACAAGTGGTGGTACGATAAAGGAGAGTGTGGCTTCAAGGACTCCACCAATAAGGTTAGTTTTCTGTTTGTGGTTCAGTCAAACACACTGTTCACAGGTCTAACAATGCATGGCAGGCTTGCTCTGTGCAGCTTAGTGCAGCTGTGTGATCACACAGGGGGGGGGTTCTGTAGATAAATGAGGGAAACAACAGGTGAAACCACTGCAGCTGTACACAGCAGCTTCCTTTCTGCTTGTTTCAGGTCCATCCCAGCTGATTTATTCTCTTTCTTTGTTGCTTTACTCCATAAACAAAAAGAAAAAGTTGCTTTAGAGATAGAGACATTTATTTACAGTTTCCATCAAAACCACACTGGAAAAAATTGAAATCTAAATGAGTCATTTTTTCTTAAAATAAGTGCATTTGTTCTGGATTGAGGAGGTAAAAGAAACACTTTGTTAATGGAACAAGAAAATTTACACTTATTTCATTTACCTACTCAACTTTAGGGTAAATACACTTAATTTAAGACACTTTTAGTTGTTTCTTATTTCGTTTTTTAAACCAAACAAAAACATCCTCTTATGACTTTAGAAAAGTGGTAACCAGATTAGAATATAAGATTAAATATAGCTGGTAAATTATTGCTAAAACATCTTTCTTTCTGTTTTTCCGTTAAATGTTCTAACCTTAGAGCAATTTTAAAGTAAAATCAACGGAGAGGGAAGAAAAATCTGCTTCAACAAGAAAAACAAAAATATATTTTTTTTTGTTTAGAAGCATTATCTTCTATATAGGAGTTATTTAAGTAACACTTGGGAAACACTTCACACAGCCTTAAAAAACTGTGAAATATTTTATTTTCAGTGCAGTAGAAGTATTGATTGCCTATTATATTTCTTTTGTGTTTGTTTGTTTTTTGCGACAAATGGTCAAACGTTTAACATAAATTATAATGTCATACCAAGAAAGCTGTAAAAATACAAAATATTTTAAAAGGATTTATTCATAAAAAATAAAAATAAAAACAATCCAAACCAACCTGGCCTAAAGGGAAGAAGTAATTGCACCTTCTTCCTAATAGTTTTTTCCTTCCATCAGCAGGAAACAAAACATCAGGTATTTGTCTGACAGTTTCAAACCAGTCTGTGGAGGAGTTTGGTTCTGGTCTTTTTTAAAGAGTTGTTTTAAACGTCCTCTTTTAAGGCAAATGCAAACAACGCCAAAAGCCATTTGATCCTAATTAGATTATAAACGCCAATCATTCATCCTCTAAAGTCTCTGTCCCACTGAAAATAGCGAGATAAGGCGTGTTTTTCAAACATGGGTCGACCCGCTAAAAATCGACATCTGGCTCCTTCCCAATGGCATAAAAAACCAGTCTATCCCCTCACTGGCAGCTGTGTGGCTGATGACGCCATCATGCTGGATTAGTGCTGATGATGTCACCAGTGTGACAGAAATCAGGAAAGTAAACAATGGAGAGCAACATGGAAGGAAGCCAGGGCGTAGTCAGTGTGCTTTATTGTTTTCTTTATGAATCCCTCTCACCTGAGCTGCTCCATGTTTAACTAATAGTAACAAAGTTTTTTCTGCTTCTTAGATCAGAAGCAAAGGTGTTTGCGTCCGTATGGTGCATTCAATGGTATCACGTAATTTAGTGGGTCACACCTGGTGTGGTGTTTCCCACAGCATGCCGATCCGAGCCAAGATAATTTTAACGTGGGTCAGAGTCGTTTGAACTGGGTAGACACGTGTTGGTGAGCTGTTCCCACTGCCAACAAATGCCAATTGTTCCCGGGTTTAAATGGATATTTGTCCACTGGGAAAGGGGGTAATAGTCCTTTTTTGAGCCTAAATAAAATTCCAGTGCAAGGTGTGATGAGCAGACCTGAACAGATGTGGTGCCATCTGCTGGCGCCATCTGGTGGCGAAGGCAAAATGGCCTCTACTTAATGGAGCCTGACAGTCCCTCTATGCCTCGGGTGACAGCTATATAGAATAAACCAAACTACACAAACTACTTGCTGTTTTTAATAAATGCCAGTCAGCACTGGTTTTGGCCCATGATCCATTTTTTTCTTTTTGCTGAATCATGAACTCTGACCAACCTAGCTGCTGAAACTGATCTCAGCTCTCCTGGTTAATTCCTAATTCGTTTTCACATACCTGTAGGTCCAGGTTGGTTTGGACAACTTTTGGCTTTGATGAATTAAATCATCATTTAAAGCTTTGCAAAAGCCTTTTTCTATTTCCTTAATTAACTTTGGTTAATATTAGAATTAGTTTTGATAGTGTCTGAATGTAGGTTTCACTCTATGTTGACTTCAATAGGTTCTGGTATTACTCTGGTTGAAGACCCGACCATTCTTCTTCTGAGGAATAATAACGTTTATTTAAATCTTGCTCCCTGGCTTAAATCTGACTTCTTCTGCAGAGTTAAGAACAGCCCAGACGCCTAAGGCTAAAAAGATTCCTCCATTATGAAAACAAAGCAGTTAAACATCAGCTAATCAGTCTTTCATAGTTCCATCTAGGCAACTGGACGTGAAGTTTTCTAGAAGACGTTTCTCCTCTCATCCAAAAGGTTTCTTCAGTTCTAACTAATGGTGGGCAGCACTGAGATTAATATGCTTTAGATCAGGGGTGTCAAACTCATTTTCTCTGAGGGCCACATCAGCGTAATTGCTGTCCTTAAAGGGCCAGATGTAACTTATAAATGTAATTGAATGTAATGTAAAATAAATGTAACTACTCCTTAATTTTAAATAACTCATTATTTATTATAACTTATTCAAGTGACAATTACAGTTGCATAGAAAACATATGCTTGCTTGTTGCTCTAACACACGTGTCACACAGCCGCTTCCTACCCAGTCCTCCTCATCGGTCAGTCCCCCTCCAACCGAATAGCTATCAGCAATATTTTGAAGCATTTTCTAAAGCCTTTGTCGCTGTTAGAGGTTTCTTCTGAACGCCACTTTTCCATATTAGCCAAAAAGTTCTAGGTAGAATGTTGGTTTCTGGAAACACTTTGATATAGCGTCCAATCAACGCTGGGAAAATTTACAGTACCAACTAATAGAGCCGTCAGAAGGAAAATGAGTAGTTCGCGAGAGGTCGAGGTAGAATTAACCATATTCATTTTTTCGTTTTAATTTTATTAAAAAACTAAATGAAAATGGAAGGAAATATAGAAACAGAAAAGTCAAATAACATGAGCAAATACAAATTTAATTTTTTAAAATATGTTCTTTCCCTTTAAAATCTCAGAACCATCAAAATAGCGGCTGTGGGGAGTTCTAGCGGGCCACATAAAATGACATGGCCAGGGCCACATCTGGCCCTTGAAGACCTTAGTTTGACACATGTGCTTTAGATGGGAAAAGAACAAAGCCTCAGTTAATCTGTTGTTTACTTACAGGTTAACTGCTGTGCTGGTCAAAACCACAGATGACAGTTTAGTCGTCTGTTCATATGCGTCTGTTTTGTGAGGTATTACTTTATCATACACCTGTGCATTAAAACCAGGCCCTTATCATGATGTTACACCACCACCATAGCACGACAATAGGGCTGCAGCTACTGATTATTTTAGTAATAAATGATTCTGTTGATTATTTCAAGCATTAATCTAAAAGGAGTTACTTTTAGTAAACCGATCTTCAGTAAACAAACAAAAAATAATTGTGGACATTTAAAACAAATGTAAATTACTATAAAAAATAGTTTTGTTCAATAATTATTAATTAATAATAAGTTTTAAACCTTTTAAAGCAAAAAAGAATCAGTTAATGCATTTCTGTTGCTGACTTTTGAATCTCACTATTATAATATGGTTCATAAGGACATTTAATGTTGTGTTTGATAATGAAGCTGAGAGTGTCGACCTTCTCATCAACTACTCATGTTAGTAAATAAAAAATAAATTGCTTGAGATATTCAGAAAATCAGCTTAGAGTAGTGCTGTCCAACCTGCTTGGTGCAGAGATAGAAAAAAACACCAATTTTTCCCCGTATGTAGAAGCAGTTAAGTCAGGTGACGTCACTGAATGCATAGCGGCATTCCTGTGAATAACAAAGTGCTGTGTCCATTTAAACATTGTTGTCTCTTTGGTTAACAGCTGTGCTTTTTGCAGCAGTTAGCTTCAGGAGCTGCGCTGGTCACAGTGATATCAGAGGAGAAGGTTCTGTCAAATACAGGAATCACACATTGGAAACCAGATGAGCTAAATTAACTAAACTGAGGGGAGTGGCGGCCTAGTGATTAGGGCATGGAGCTTGGCTTTCCTGAGGTTGTCAGTTTGAAACCCACTCCCACAGACTGCCACTCTGGGTCTCTGAGCCACAATGCTCCCATGGCACCGCACAATGGCAGCCCACTGCTCTCCAATGGGATGGGTTAAATGCAGAGATACATTTCTCCAATGTGAGATCAATAAAGTTTCATTATTATTATTATTATTATTATTAATTTTAATTTGATGAGATTGTGGCAAAAAAAAAAAATAAAATTGTGCACACTGATCGACTAAAACCATTGTGAATCAAAATTGACTTACCTGATTCAGTCCTAAACTGCAGCAGTAGTGGTAAAGAATAGCGCTGGAACAACTGGATTAATCGTAATTAATCAGTTATTGAAATAATAACTAATTTAGTAATAGATCTGCTCTATCCAGAACTCAAGTGGAAAAGTTTTAATTTCACCTGGTTTAATTTCATTAAAAAAATCTTCTTTAAGGAACCTTTTGCTATTTGATTATTAATCGATAAATTAAAAAAATTATTGACAGATTCATCGAATTGCTAAATAATCGTTAGTTGCAGCCCTAATAAATATTACAATAATACAATCTAAGGCATCTGCTAAGTTTCTTAAAGGCACTTTTTGGTTTTTTCATTGCTTATTTAGAAAGTAGCTTATAAAATTAATTACAAGTAAATCAGATATAGTAACAGCTGTGATAGTGATTCTACCTTTATCATCTTTTACCTTTATCTTGGTACCAAAATGTTGAATGTTAACCTTATCATTTTGGAGCTGTTTAACATTTATTTCAGTTGTTTATTCCTGGGCAGAAATGCCGTCTAAAACCCTAAATAGGCTAAACATTTTAACCACATTTTAGAAGAGTGACCCAAAATATATAATAAATTGAGTTGTTCCATTATTGTTGCAATCAAAAAACACCTTTTTTACATGAAAAGCAACCATTAAATGGTTTTGAGAGTAACTTTTTTTATTTATTTATTTTTTTCCAGGTCACATTCTCTTTATTTTTGCTGGTGAGGTTTTATATGGAGTAATGAGTAAAGGTGCATTTCTATTGATTTGCTGGATGTTAGCAACCTGGTTTTAAGTGTTTATCTTGGCTTGGAAGAAGAGAATAAGAGAATATGATTTGTAAAAAGAAATTCATAAACTCAGTCTGAAAGGGTAAAAAGAAAAAACTATTGAAAATATCAAATCTCTAAAAAAAAAAAAAAGGTGGTCCCATCATAGCATCTGTGACATCTGTCGGTATGAGAACAGATAAATTGTTCATTAACTAGTGTGGAACTAGATAACCGATTTGTATGAAACTAGTTAATGAACTGGTATGAAACTAGATAATGAACTGGTGTAAAACTAGATAATGGACTGGTGGAAAACTAGATAATGGACCATTATGAAACTAGTTAATGAACTGGAGTGAAACTAGATCATGCACTGGTGTGAAACTAGTTAATAAACTGGCGTAAAACTAGATAATGGACTTGTATGAAACTAGTTAATGAACTGGTGTGAAACTAGATAATTAACTGGTGTAAAACTAGATAATGGACTGGTGGAAAACTAGATAATGGACCGTTATGAAACTAGTTAATGAACTGGAGTGAAACTAGATCATGCACTGGTGTGAAACTAGATAATGAACTGGTGTAAAACTAGATAATGGACTGGTGGAAAACTAGATAATGGACCGGTATGAAATCTAGTTAATGAACTGGAGTGAAACTAGATCATGCACTGGTGTGAAACTAGTTAATAAACTGGCGTAAAACTAGATAATGGACTGGTATGAAACTAGTTAATGAACTGGTGTGAAACTAGATAATGAAGTGGTGTGAACCTAGATAATGAACTGTTTTGAAACTAGATAATGGACTGTTTTGAAACTAGTAAATGAACCTGTGTGAAACTAGATAATGGACTGGTGTGAAACTAGTCAGTGAACTGGTGTGAAACTAGATAATGAACTAGAGTAAAACTAGTTAATGACCTGGTGTGAAACTAGTTAATCAAGTGGTGTGAAACTAGTTAATGACCTAGTGTGAATAGTTAATCAACTGATGTAAAACTAGTCAATGAACTGGTGTGAGACTAGATCATGCACTGGTGTGAAACTAGTTAATGAACTGGCGTAAAACTAGATAATGGACTGGTATGAAACTAGTTAATGAACTGGTGTGAAACTAGATAATGAAGTGGTGTGAAACTCGTTAATGAACCCGTGTGAAACTAGATAATGGACTTGTATGAAACTAGTTAATGAACTGGTGTGAAACTAGCTAATAGAGACAAGCCGTCTCATTATCATAAGGCCTGTATATATGATGGTGGGGGTGTCCAAATCCACAGCAAGTAGAACTTTTTACACTGATTTACACATTCTTAACCGT